>JAECUM010003362.1:0-112256 GCA_016617855.1 Megalonaias nervosa | reverse complement strand
ACATGGAGTTTTCACAAATGGATAGTCATATCAACATGGAGTTTTCCCAAATAGATAGTCATATCAACATGGAGTTTTCCCAAATGGATAGTCATATCAACATGGAGTTTTCCCAAATGGATAGTCAGATCAACATGGAGTTTTCCCAAATGGATAGTCATATCAACATGGAGTTTTCCCAAATGGATAGTCATATCAACATGGAGTTTTCCCAAATGGATAGTCATATCAACATGGAGTTTTCCCAAATGGATAGTCATATCAACATGGAGTTTTCCCAAATGGATAGTCATATCAACATGGAGTTTTCCCAAATGGATAGTCAGATCAACATGGAGTTTTCCCAAATGGATAGTCAGATCAACATGGAGTTTTCACTAATGGATAGTCAGATCAACATGGAGTTTTCCCAGATGGATAGTCATATCAACATGGAGTTTTCCCAAATGGATATTCATATCAACATGGAGTTTTCCCAGATGGATAGTCATATTAACATGGAGTTTTCCCAAATGGATAGTCATATCAACATGGAGTTTTCCCAAATGGATAGTCATATCAACATGGAGTTTTCCCAGATGGATAGTCATATCAACATGGAGTTTTCCCAAATGGATAGTCATATCAACATGGAGTTTTCCCAGATGGATAGTCATATCAACATGGAGTTTTCCCAAATGGATATTCATATCAACATGGAGTTCTCCCAAATGGATAGTCATACCAACATGGAGTTTTCCTAGATGGATAGTCATATCAACATGGAGTTTTCCCAGATGGATAGTCATATCAATATGGAGTTTTCCCAAATGGATAGTCATATCAACATGGAGTTTTCCCAAATGGATAGTCATATCAACATGGAGTTTTCACAAATGGATAGTCATATCAACATGGAGTTTTCCCAAATAGATAGTCATATCAACATGGAGTTTTCCCAAATGGATAGTCATATCAACATGGAGTTTTCCCAAATGGATAGTCAGATCAACATGGAGTTTTCCCAAATGGATAGTCAGATCAACATGGAGTTTTCCCAAATGGATAGTCATATCAACATGGAGTTTTCCCAAATGGATAGTCATATCAACATGGAGTTTTCCCAAATGGATAGACATATCAACATGGAGTTTTCCCAGATGGATAGTCATATCAACATGGAGTTTTCCCAAATAGACAGTCAGATCAACATGGAGTTTTCCCAAATGGATAGTCATATCAACATGGAGTTTTCCCAAATGGATAGTCATATCAATATGGAGTTTTCCCAAATGGATTGACATATCAACATGGAGTTTTCCTAGATGGATAGTCATATCAACATGGAGTTTTCCCAAATGGATAGTCATATCAACATGGAGTTTTCCCAAATGGATATTCATATCAACATGGAGTTTTCCCAAATGGATAGTCATATCAATATGGAGTTTTCCCAAATGGATTGACATATCAACATGGAGTTTTCCTAGATGGATAGTCATATCAACATGGAGTTTTCCCAAATGGATAGTCATATCAACATGCAGTTTTCCCAAATGGATAGTCATATCAACATGGAGTTTTCCCAAATGGATAGACATATCAACATGGAGTTTTCCCAAATGGATAGTCATATCAACATGGAGTTTTCCCAAATGGATAGTCATATCAACATGGAGTTTTCCCAAATGGATAGTCATATCAACATGGAGTTTTCCCAAATGGACAGACATATCAACATGGAGTTTTCTCAGATGGATAGTCATATCAACATGGAGTTTTCCCAAATGGATAGTCAGATCAACATGGAGTTTTCCCAAATGGATAGTCATATCAACATGGAGTTTTCCCAAATGGATAGTCATATCAACATGGAGTTTTCCCAAATGGATAGTCAGATCAACATGGAGTTTTCACTAATGGATAGTCAGATCAACATGGAGTTTTCCCAGATGGATAGTCATATCAACATGGAGTTTTCCCAAATGGATAGTCATATCAACATGGAGTTTTCCCAGATGGATAGTCATATCAACATGGAGTTTTCCCAAATGGATATTCATATCAACATGGAGTTCTCCCAAATGGATAGTCATACCAACATGGAGTTTTCCTAGATGGATAGTCATATCAACATGGAGTTTTCCCAGATGGATAGTCATATCAATATGGAGTTTTCCCAAATGGATAGTCATATCAACATGGAGTTTTCCCAAATGGATAGTGATATCAACATGGAGTTTTCACAAATGGATAGTCATATCAACATGGAGTTTTCACAAATAGTTAGTCATATCAACATGGAGTTTTCCCAAATGGATAGTCATATCAACATGGAGTTTTCCCAAATGGATAGTCAGATCAACATGGAGTTTTCCCAAATGGATAGTCAGATCAACATGGAGTTTTCCCAAATGGATAGTCATATCAACATGGAGTTTTCCCAAATGGATAGTCATATCAACATGGAGTTTTCCCAAATGGATAGTCATATCAACATGGAGTTTTCCCAAATGGATAGTCATATCAACATGGAGTTTTCCCAAATGGATAGTCATATCAACATGGAGTTTTCCCAAATGGATAGTCAGATCAACATGGAGTTTTCCCAAATGGATAGTCAGATCAACATGGAGTTTTCCCAAATGGATAGTCAGATCAACATGGAGTTTTCCCAGATGGATAGTCATATCAACATGGAGTTTTCCCAAATGGATAGTCATATCAACATGGAGTTTTCCCAAATGGATAGTCATATCAACATGGAGTTTTCCCAAATGGATAGTCATATCAACATGGAGTTTTCCCAAATGGATAGTCATATCAACATGGAGTTTTCCCAGATGGATAGTCATATCAACATGGAGTTTTCCCAAATGGATAATCATATCAACATGGAGTTTTCCCAAATGGATAATCATATCAACATGGAGTTTTAACTAATAGACTTCTTATGATGTTGGTTGTAAGTAAATATAGTTCTGATCTGACATCCAATATGGCATCAATCTTGATAATTTTGTTGGCATACATCATCTTGAAAATCTGACTAATGTTGTCATTAGAATGGATGGTGGTATCAACATGAGGTTTTCACTACAGTGGTGTCTAGTTGGACCTACATGTAAATGGATGCTGATCTCATGTCCAAAATGACTGCCACAGCAGCCATCTTGAAAATATTATCGCTATTTCTCCTGAATAGAAAGTCATACTGATAATGGGTTTTCACTAAAATACTTATTATGATATATGTTCGGTACTAAATAAAAATAGTGCCAGTCTGAGGTCCAATATGGCCACAAGTAGTGACAACTTAGAAAATTTTATTATCACTCCTCTTCCTGTATGGAAAGATGTATTGACATGCTGTTCTTAAGATGTCTAGTTTGTCTTTAATAAATATGGTGCCAGTCTGATGTCAGGTATAGCTGCCACCTTGGCCAGCTTGAAAATCTTATTATCATTATAATTTCTGAATGAATTGTCATTATCAGCATGTGGATCACACTAAAAGACTTTTGATATTTTGTTGATCATAAATTAAGATGGTGCTGATTTGACATTCAGTATATGCCCATCTTGAAAATCTGTTTTTTGCAGTTGCTGTTAAATGAAAAGCCATTATGACATGGGATTTTCATTGGAAGAGTGTGTATGATTTCTAGTTGGTCCTATGTGACAACCTAAACCTCATTATGGCCACCATTGTTGTTATCTAAAAATATTTTTATCTCAACTCCCCTCCAGAATGGATGGATATATCAACATTGGGTTTTCACCAGTAGACTTCTATGATACCTTGTTGACCTTGTTGTAAATGGTGCCAGACATAAATACAATATCGGTTCTATGATGGCGGTCTTGAAAATCTTGTTGTTACTACACCCCTTGAATGGATGATCGTTATGACATGGGGTTTTCACCAAAAGACTTTTAATAATGTCTACATTGTCCTGAATGAAAATGGTGCCAATCTAAAATCCAGTATTTGCTCCAAAGCAGCTAAATTTGAAAAAAAAATTATTGCTGAAGAATATCAGAGATGGTTACAACACTCAGCATTTTAAAGGCAGACGTGGTTTTGTCTTGTATTAATGGAAATTCTTTTAACTTTTTCACTTTTCATGTAGTAGAGTTCCTTTAAGTGACTCGTTTTTAAAAGCCCAATCATGTTTCTTCAATGGCCATCTATTCACTGATATATTCCAAGCATGGGAAGTAGCTGTTGACATAACTTATTTTAACTGTATCCATTTGTTTATGTTACTAATTTGTACAACTTGGTTATGCCACACCATGAATGTGAAAAGAGGTAAATTATCCTGTCCATCAGCCTGTCTGACTCTACCTCAATCACTGGGTGGAAATTCATCAAATTTGGTACAGTATCAATGTATATCATTGTTACCCTGCCCATATTTAGAACTGTTGCTAAACTCACCTAGCAGTGGTGAGGGGAGGGATGGGTCAGGAAGAATTTTTCCCTTTATGTTGACTATTGACCAAAAAGACAACATTTTTTTGTCTTTCCATGATTGCCAGATTCAAGATGTAGCAGAGCTTCTTCCTAACTTTAATGTGATCAGGTAAGTATTCTTGATGAAACATAATTTACTAAATATATTAGTATTCTGTCAGTGGTAACTATGTTTGTGTAGCTATACCTTGTGTGATTTATACTGCTTGGACATCCGGCAGGGCCACCGCAGTGGGCATCTGGAAAATCTTGTTATGGATGATCTTATCAACATAAGGTATTCATTAAAAGACTTCTTATGATGTCTAGTCGGTCCTAATTGAAAATGTTGCTGATCTGATAACCAATATGGCCACCAAGGCAGCCATCTTTTAAATCTTGTCACCACTCTTCTGAGTGGAAAGTCATATTCATGTGGGCTTTCTTGTGATACCTAGTTGGCACTAAATGATAATGGTGCTCCACAGACAGAATATGACCAACACTGTGGTCATTTGAAAATCTTTTTCCTGACTTGTTGGTCATATCAGCAGGGGGATTTCACTGAAAGTCTTATGTCTGGTTTGTCCAAAATGAAAATGGTACTGATCTGACGTCAAATATGACCACTATGGCAGCCATCTTGAAAATCTTGTTCTCAATACTCCTTTAATGAACAGTTATATTGACAAGGGTTTTTTACAGGTCTGGAAGACTTCTTATGATGTCTAGTTGGTCCTCATTTAAAATGGTTCCAATTAGACATTCAATATGCTGCCATAGCTGCTATCTTTATATCTTTTGATCAATACTCCTCAGCTGAAAGTCAGAAGACTTCTTACGATATCAACTTGATTCTGTATTTATAAGGTGCCATTCTTACCTCTAACATGGATGCTGTGGCAGCCATTTTGAAAATCTTGTTATTGCTACTCCTGTCTGCTCCTTATATGAATTGTAACATCTACATGGTTTTTTCACCAAAACACTTGTGACACATAGTTGGTCCTACATGAAAATAGTGCCAGTCATCAATCTGATATTGATTCCATGGCAACTATTTTGAAAATATAGCTGTTGCTCAGAAATATAAGTGATGGTTTCAACACTCAGCAGTTAAAAAGAAGAAATGAGATGGCCTTATCTTCAGTTTCTGGGAATTCATATGGATAGTAGAGGTTCATTTCTTTCAAGGGGCATATTTGAATATCATTGCAAAGGTGTATAAATAGGTTGATATTTGAATATCATTACAATGGTACGTAAATACTGTTGATATTTGAATATCATTGCAAAGGTACATAAGCACTGTTGATATTTGAATATCATTACAATCATAAATAAATACTGTTGATATTTGAATACATTACAATGGTACATAAGCATTGTTGATATTTGAATATCATTACAATGATACATAAATACTGTTGATATTTGAATATCATTACAATGGTACATAAGCATTGTTGATATTTGAATATCATTACAATGGTACATAAGCATTGTTGATATTTGAACATCATTACAATGGTAAATACTGTTGATATTTTAATATCATTACAATGGTACATAAGCATTGTTGATATTTTAATATCATTACAATGGCACATAAATACTGTTGATATTTGAATATCATTACAATGGTACATAAGCATTGTTGATATTTGAATATCATTACAGTGGTATATAAATACTGTTGATATTTGAATATCATTACAGTGGTACATAAGCACTGTTGATATTTGAATATCATTACAATGGTACATAAATACTGTTGATATTTGAATATCATTACAACGGTACATAAGCACTATTGATATTTGAATATCATTACAATGGTACATAAGCACTGATGATATTTGAATATTATTACAGTGGTACATAAATACTATTGATATTTGAATATCATTACAATGGTACAAAACCACTGTTGATATTTGAATATTATTACAATGGTACATAAATACTATTGATATTTAAATACCATTTGCAATGGTACATTAATACTGTTGATATTTGAATATCAATACAATGGTACCATAATGCTGTTGATATTTAAGTACCATTGTATTTGTGTATAAGTACTGTTCCACTGAATATAAATACCTGAAACGACAGCAACTTATAAATGCCATAATTTTTGCAAAAATAGATTGTACCATTACATTGGCAAAATTTACCTTGGCATCAACAGACTTTGCATTGCAGTGTTAATTGGATAATGTTGCATATTTAGTTTCTGTTGCAATGATACCAGTAGTTGTTGCCCTTTTGGTACACTGTATATAAGGTCATCATGGTCTGATTGAATATTTGACTTAGACCATGTGGTTTTCATAAGATTATTTTTTTTAAAATGATAAAAGAATTTTACATTTGTGTTCATGTCATATTAAGCTTGTTAGATCCATTGTATAGTCAATGAATGCCAGTTTTGTCTTATCCTCTTTCAGTTAATTATCAATGAGAAAGATGGACAGTTCATGGACATTAAGTTAAAAGATGAGGACCCAGGCAACAAAGATGATGCATTGGGAAAGTAGGTCACAATTCTTTGAGTTTTACAATTCAGAATTTTGAGTTTCTGAATTGAATTGAGAATGTTTAAAAATTTATATAAAGGATAAAAGTGATGTTTAAAACAAAAAAATTGTATGTTCACATGTGATTCAATAATTTTGAAACTTTTGATATAGAATAGAAATTTTAAAATTTCAAAATAGATTATGTAGAACATAAGTGAAGTTGAAGGGATACAATCACTAGAGTAATTTGAAAGGATACAGTCACAGTAATTTGAAAGAATACAATCACATTAATTTGAAGGTATACAATCACAGAGAAATTTAACATTTCTACCATCATTTCATAATAAGAGAATTCATACCAATGTTTAATAATTATAGAATTTCTACCAACACTTAGTAATTTGAAAAATGTTACCAGCACTTAGTAATTAGAGAATTTCTACGAACATTTAGTAATTTGAGAATTTCGGCCAACACTTAGTAATTAGTGAATTTCTTAATTAGAATTTTGTGTTTGTAAAACATATATTGCTGTGCTTCCCCACCTAAATTTAGAACCCCTTGGGTAGGCCCCAGAAGGTAGGGACTTTCCAAGTGGCAATTATTAGCTGTACTTGTACATCTGAACTTCATGCCTGGTGAGTTCATGTACATGGATGTGCAGCTGGGATCTCAGTTTGATTCCAGGCAATGCCAAAGTAGTTAACTCCCTTTGGGGTAATGATCAACCCACTGGCCAGTGTTGCATAAATAAATTTGTACTTTCATGCCACACACACACACACACACACACACACACACACACACACACACACACACACACACACACACACACACACACACACACACACACACACACACACACTATTGTTACATGTACGCTCGTACAAATGTAACAAAAGAAAAGAGTGAAGTCAACAAGCTTTGTAAATTTTAACAAAATAATTTATTTCGCTAGAAAACAATGTAAAAATAGGAAATAGGACTTACGGTTTGTGAATATAATCCAGATATTAATCCTAAAGTTGAAAAAATATAAGTCCTATCACTAAACAGTTCTAATTGAATCCAGGTTCGAATCTCGATGAAATTCCAATATGGAGGCGATGATGTCAGATGAAGTTGTTGTACTTATGGCAACAGATCCTCGTTGAATCACAGTTTGTGTTTCCGTTCAGAATTCCAGAATAAATTTCCACTGAAAATCTTTGTCCCAGAACTTTTCATAAAAAAAGTACACTTGTTTAGTCTTCTAGAGAATAAATTATTAAATTCCAAAAACAGATGAACTTCAAAAATAATCTGACATCAACAATAGAAACACCTTGTACCCTCAAGGTGTAAGAATATGACTGAATAATTTTAATACCAATTGGCTGTTTTAAGCGTCATATTTAGATCACATGGTAGCTCATGTGACAGGCGATGTGACTGCTAATTTGAACAGCGCAATTAAAAAAATGCCATTTATCATGTATGCAAGAATAGCCCTATCTAAGAATCAAATTCTCACACTGAAATAAAAAAAAGAAAGGCTGTTACAATTCAGCTAACACATGGGCTGAAAATGACCTTGGTAATAGCCAATCATATTCACCTGATGTTTACAAAATCTGTGAACCAAAGTGAGCTAAAAATAGCACTTAAGTCATACTTTTACGTTCTAATCAGACTGATATTGTTTGCAAAAATATCAGATCCCGTGAAAATAATCATTACAATAAAATATAATGAAACAAAAATAAAATAAAATAATTTTAAAACTAACACACAAGCAATTTAATTACATATACGTAACAATATATATCTATATATATATATATATATATATATATATATATATATATATATATATATATATATATATATATGGATGGGTGTGGATAACAGTAGATTCCATGTTATGACCCAGGGGCCAAGTTCCAGTAATTAATGCGTCTTTTTTCATGGCTGGCATATGTATGTATGGTTACAAGATGGGAATGTTAATAGTTTCCATGTTTTGACCCATAGGCGAAGTTCTTGGAAGAGGGATGGACCTTGGGGACAGTATTTGCTTGTGCACAAAGTTGTCTTTTCTTGCCCCCCCCACCAAAAATCCAAAATCACACCCATTATGTGTATATGATTTTGTGAGGGTGGGGAATCAGAATAGTTTCCAAGCCGTGACCCAGGTACCAAAGCTCTGGGAATTGAGATGAACCCTGGGACATTGTCAGCTGCATGTATTAAATTTGTCCTTTTGTGCACAGTAAATAGATCTATAATGATGGCTAGGGGAGAATCTGCACAATTCACAAGCTTTAATCTGGGAGGTGGGTAGGAATGACCCCATGTGATTGGGGGGGTAGGGATGAACCCATGTGATTATGGAGGGGGTTAGGGATGAACCCATTTGTTTTTGTCACATGCATTTATGAATTTGTCTTTTCATACACAGTAAGCGTATACATGGTTATTAGGTGGGAATTGGGTGTCAGTTTGGGTCTAATCTCTCCTATTCATAAAACCCTAGAATTATTGCTGACAGATGTTCCACAAAACATCACTGCACATATTGATAGTTTTTATATTTGCCAATAAGTCTTGTGGCTCTTGATTGGTTAAAGGTTCTGTAAAATGGACAGATTGTTTCATTTTAACCCAACCAATTGATCCATTTTGTAATTTGGTATGTTGTTGAACCCTAATAATTTTCACTTGACGAGTTACTATTAACATGACAGTGACATGGAAAATCCAGTGATACTCAAGTCACATGACCAAAACAAAAATCACATCTGATTGATTACTCATTTTTGATGGAACAGCTGATTTTGGGCTGATATAGGTCAATATTTCAAAATGGCAACAAAGTTGTTTGAATCCAGATAGATTTACAAGCTGTAAACCCAACTAGATTTACAAACTGTAAACATCGGAGGTGACATGGAAATTTGATGTGGAGATGTGGTCTCCTTAATGTCAGTATGAAAAGTAGTCTACATGTACACTGTTGTGTTACAAATTTGTCTGTAATAATTAGTGTTTTAGGAATAGGCGAGATCAGACCACAAGCCACCAACATACCAATGCACGTTTGAGGGCTAGTTCATTGACATAGTGTGACATACATGAGACAAGCAAGTCTGGAGTTAGATTTAGGTAAAATCACCTTTAGCACTTAGGAAGTCTTCCTCTTAACCTCATGGGCAAGAGAAATTCTTGGCACAGTCTACACCCATAGGGCTATAAGTGACCCAGGTTTCATGTGTTTGCTTGATTCGTACTGAAGAACCTTGAGGATATCATGCATATAAGTATATAGTTACCTGCTTACAGATGGACTTTAACATAAAATTCTAGTGCTTATTTAAAAAGTTCAGGGATAATAAATTTTCATCTTTGAAGAATCTTTTGATATTTCTTGTGACACAGTTTCATAAATTTTGCAAGGAAAAGAATTATCAGTACTGGAATGAATTGAGCTGAAATTGATGTGAACTTGTATCTTTTCCATTTTTTAATTTATAGTGTCAACATTGAAATTTCTCCTGTAGCTGAGAAAGGAACAGTAGATTCAGTAAGTTAATATTCCTATTAAGCAGTCAGACAGACAGACAGACAGACAGTCAGATACATGTAGATAGATACATACAGATGGATGAATGGGTAGATTGAAATATAGATACTTATAGATATATTATGGGTGGCACAGTATATACACACAACAAATGTGTGCATCATTGGGATATGTCATGGTCATGAGGCTTACAGCATAAGAATATGTCATGGCCAGAAGGCTTACAGCATAGGGGTATGTCATGGCCAGAAGGCTTACAGCATAGGGGTATGTCATGGCCAGAAGGCTTACAGCATAGGGGTATGTCATGGCCAGAAGGCTTACAGCATAGGGATATCTCATGGCCAATAGGTTTATGGTATGTGTTTTGTTCTGAGTTGGATACATCATAAGGATATGTCATGGTCATGAGGCTTGCAGCAAAGGGATAGCCTTATGGCCAATGAGACTTTCGGTATAGGGATATTTCATGGACAGTGAGTCTTACAGCATAGGGCTAGTGAGGCTCACAGCATAGGGATAAGTCATGGCTAGTGAGGCTTACAGCATAGGGATATGTCTTGGCCATGAGGCTTACAGCATAGGAATATATCATGACCATGAGATATATGGCATAGCCTTATGTTATGGCTATGAGTCTTACATCATAGAGATATGTCATGGTCGTGAGGTTTACAGCATAGGGATATGTCATGGCTAGTGAGGCTCACAGCATAGGGTTATGTCAGGGCCAGTGAATCTTATAGCATAGGGATATTTCATGGCTAGTGAGGCTTACAGCATAGGGATATATCATGGCCATGAGGTTTAAAGCATAGGGATATGTCATGACCATGAGGTTTACAGCATAGGGATATGTCCTGGCCATGAGGCTGAGACATATTCATATGCCCTATCAAACTAGTTTTTTCCTGACTAGCAACAAAAAATGAATGTAGTTCTGTATATATTAAACTTCTTCTGTGCTTTCCAAATATTTTACATCATACTTTGTGAATGGAATTAAAAACAAATTGAGATTTATAAAAGTTTGACTTGTCATATTACAAGAATATTGTTGCAGGGAGGATGCCATTAAAGAAAGACCTTCAAAAATATTTCCAGTCTGGGTGTGCTATTCAGAAATACTAATTGAACATTCATATCGACAGTTGGGTCAACCATGTAAGATTAAATGTTTATGTAGTAAATTGTTTTGTCCCTTAACCAATTATTGTTTATTGGTTTTACTTTTGTTCATTTTAATGGCATGTTTAACACATTTTGGGTATATCATGCAGGAAAAATAGGTCCTACATGCCTTCTCCAAGTACATATCAAAGCAGCTAACCCTAGCTTGCCTGGGCAGGTATCAAACCCAAGTATATATCAAAGCAGTCAACCCTAGCTTGCCTGGACAGGTATCAAACCCATGACCAATGGATTACAAGATGAGCACTCTATCAGCCGAGTTATGGCAGTTGAAGATGATGATACAATTATTGATATTTTTTAGAGCCCTTATTGATGAACACAGCAGACCTGCCAACCTTTATGATTTTGCCATAAGTCATATGGAAATTACTCTTAAATTACAGACTTACAGAATAAAAGTACAAATTATGGAAATATGATTGTTTGCAGTAAAATCAGGATGCTGGCTTGTCCGTGTTTAATTCGTATCTGGGTTTTATATTAGTTTCAGTGGAATTGGTCAGGGAACCAGACTAACTTTACTCAAGTACCTCAGACACTTAAAACTGCACACATTTTGTGATGCAGAACATCCGAATGATCAAACTATTGCTTGTTTATTTGTTTGTTTTTTTTAAATGGCATCCAACAAGTGGTCAGGATGAAAGGGAGAATAAATCTCATTAAAATTTTAATGGTGGAGAAGAATAAACTGGAATATTTAGATTTTTGTGGAAAAAAGCAGGGAGGGCAACAGTTATGTTTAGTAGAAATGTTGTGTTGATTTGAGTATGTCACATGGCGGGAAAGATGATTGCCGTCACCACTGCTTTTTTTAAAAAAGGATTATGTCAAGTTGAGAGATACAAAGAAGCCATTAAGCTCCATAGAGCTTGGAACTGTAGTTTGTTAAATTGTACTGGTGGTAATTAAGGTTAAAGTAAACTTTACAAACTTTTGAGTTGAGCGCAATGTTTACCATTGGTACATCAATCTTGAAGCACACTTCTGGACTTAAAATGCATGTTTTCCAGTTTGACAATAGCAGCACATGATATTTTGTTACACCTTACTGAAAATCTGGCCCAACTTACAGAAAAAAACTGACTGCTTTACTGAGAAGGTCTTGTTAGGGGAGGCATGTCTGATGCGGGAAACTCTCATTTCTGCCTGGTATTCATAATTTGCCATAATCTATATCCCATGTGGTATTATAAGATACATAATTTGCCATATTCTAACTCCCTTGTGGTATCATGAGATACACTAATTTGCATCAATCTAACTACCTTACTGTACCATGAGATACATAATTTGTCTTAGTCTAACTCCCTTATGGTACTGTGAGAGTATCAGAGATTCTCTTACATATATGTATGTTGGGGTTTTACTGGCAAAATTCGTCCCTGTACTGGAGAAAAATGAGACTCGTTACCGTTAAACAGTAAAGTGTGTTTTAAGCCTTGAAAGTGAATTTTTCTCAACAAAAGTAATAAAAATTAAAGCACCCCTATTCGGTTTTACAGATATTAATCTAAGCTTTTATTTCTTTTTGTTTAAAATAAATTAATAACCACGTGTTTGTTTGCCAAGGTACCAGCTTGGTTTGGATTTTGCCCCTTTCTGTTTATAGATAACCATAATTTGTGTGATCACTTCAATCAAGCAACTAAAATTAAAGATTTTATAACATTGGCATATGCTGTTTATGTAAACACCTTAACTGTTAACTTTAGAAGTGACCTCTGAACCCCGAAGTTGTTAATTGTGTGTGGAGTAAGATGGTGACTCACTGTGACTCATTTTATATATTTTGACATTTATATGTTGGGTCAGAGTCTTTTGATTATTGAAAAGTCAGACACCTCGATAAGCCAGATTCATGAAGCATAGAGCATGTATGTGTTTATCGGTATCATGTGACTACTGCAGTGGCATATGCTCTTCCTAGACGAATCTGGTTTTCTCTCGGTTGCTGCAACATCGATGGGTTTTGTGCCATTGTTCTGTGAATAAATAATTTGAGAATTAAGTATGCTTTAGTTCTCTTAACCAACATGATATGACTTTCATTTAATATATTTGAATTTTTGGGTACAGCAACATTGGAAATAGGTTTATTATTGATATCACATGACTATTGGACCTCTGATGTCATGGACATGTGGGTTGCAAGATTTGTATAGTCATGTTCTTAGCCATGCTGTTGGCAAGTGTGAGTCAAATTTCTTCAATGCTGTCATTTTTGTCTCATCTGTCAGCAGATAAAAAACACAACAATTATTATAATCACAATTTCTGAGAAAATAAATCATCTTCCTATAGATTTCATGCAGATAGGATTCTGTTGGGCCCTCTTGTAAGTGGCTACCCAATGCCACCACTTTATGGTGGTAACAAATTCCAACTTTTCGTTAAGCATTTGGCTCTATACCACACCCCAACATTAATATCAAAATATCTAAAATGAGGTGGGAAAGGTCATAGGACTATGTCTTATACTACCATTGTGGTGTTGATTTGTGACGTCTATTATCAGTGCAGCTGCTGTAAAGGTCAGAACACATTAATTTCATTTTCTTTCTCAAAAGTAATGTTTACAACATAATTTTTGCCTAATTTATGCATTGACAATTGATAAGCATTTATACCAGTAAAATTTGGGCTTGTACTGACTTTTTCCATCCTTGCTGGTATGAAGTACCAGTAGTTGCACAATCCTAGCAGAATCTCTGGAGTATGCACATGTACATTTCACTAGCCAGTGAGAATAACTTCTTGAAGAACTCGTCAGTACAGGCAACATCACATGTAAAATCTAAAGCTGATCAGCAAGGGCCACAACTCTGTCTAGAGTGGAGTAAACATGATAGCACATCAAAAGCACCTCATGGTTTGTATGAAACATTATTCAGATCAGATAGCATCAGAGTATGTTGAATGGTTCTTGAGCTATGCTAACAACAAGCAGCATCCCATGTGAAGTTGATTCAGAAGGGCCATAACTCGATCCAAAATAGTGTAGACAAGAGAAAACCCATAAAATGCACAGCTTGTTCTAGAGACAATGAATTCAATAAGAATATGTTGATTGGTTCATGAGCTGTGCTGATTTGCAAGCAACATTTCAAATTTCTTCATGAAAGACAATTTTATTTAAAGGGGCATAACTCTGTCCAACATGCAGTAGACAAGACTAAACCCATAAGAGTCACATGCCAGCATATGAGATGATTTTTGTGCCAGATTATGTTGATTGGTTCTTGAGCTATGACAGTTACTATACAAGCAACAAGAAATGAAGTTTAATGTCAAGCATCATAACTGTTTTGAAAATGGCATTGATGAAGAAAAATAGGTACATCAGAGTCCTTTGAGACATTGTATACACCAGATTGCATCAGAATAGGTTGAGTGGTTTAGAAATTACGTTCATTACAAAGATCCGATGTAGTGGAGAAATAAATTTGATCATTAAAGGACAATAACTCTGTTACTATTGGACTTGAAAAGACTAAACCTTTAAGGGGCTCTTGTACATGTAATAGGCAATTCACTTACTAAATGGCATCCAATAAGGTTTGTAGAGTTTTGGTTAGAATGGACAAAATGCAGGATTACTCTAGGACTCCCACATCTTGATTTGGAGCCCTAAATGGAGTATCTCTTCAACATTGTTGGCTCACATTCACAAATCCCAGCACTTTATTATATATCCTAAATGGAGTATCTCTTCAACATTGTTGGCTCACATTCACAAATCCCAGCACTTTGTGCCTATATATATCCAAGCAACCATGCATATACTACCATAACTTAACACTCTATTATATATATATATATATATATATATATACTATATATATCTTTTCAAAGACAAGACATATTCTTCAGATTGAATTTTGCTGTAGTTATCATTCTTGCACTGAAAATGTGACAGTACTTGAAATTGCCTGGAACTGAAATTTATTCATTTCTTTCATAGTGGCTTCCATTAGAGAATGTAAAGAAAGGTCTTCTGCATGTGAAACTCGTTTGGCTCCACCTGTCCAAGGATCCTGAAGAACTTGAAAAGGTACATTTTCTTTCTTTGTTAAGGTTTAAATTAAAGATTTGTTTAAATTCAAGTCCAGTTACAGTTGTTGATGTAATTGAATATCTGATGTTAGATCACATAATGCATGTATGTTTACCTAATGTCCTATTGATCTGACACCATTTCAACATGTAATACATTAGTCATACATTGTATGGCATCTCAGGATAATGCAGTACCTTTTTACAGTGGTTATCATAATTTATTCCATTGCATTAGATCATAGTAATACTTTGTATAATGTACCCCAGTATATAACACAGTAATAATGTACCCCAGTATGAGGCAGCCTCATATATAACACAGTAATAATGTACCCCAGTATGAGGCAGCCTCATATATTACACAGTAATAATGTACCCCATTATAACACATCCTCACCTATAATACAGTAATAATGTACCCATTATAAAGCAAGCTCACTTATAACAGTAATAATGTACCCCAGTAGAAGATAACCTTGCATATAACACAGTAATAATGTAATCCAGTAGAAGATGACATTGCATATAACACAGTAATAATGCACCCCAATAGAAGATGACATTGCATATAACACAGTAATATTTTACCCTTATAGAAGATGACCTTTCATATAACACAGTAATATTTTACCCTAATAGAAGATGACCCTTCATATAACACAGTTATAATGCACCCCAATAGAAGATGACATTGCATATAACACAGTAATAATGCACCCCAATAGAAGATGACATTGCATATAACACAGTAATAATGTACCCCAATGGAAGATACCTTTCATATAACACAGTAATATTTTACCCTTATAGAAGATGACCTTTCATATAACACAGTAATATTTTACCCTAATAGAAGATGACATTGCATATAACACGGTAATAATGTACCCCAATAGAAAATGACATTGCATATAACACAGTAATAATGTACCCAAATAGAAGATGACTTTGCATATAACACAGTAATATTTTACCCTAATATAAGGCAATCTCACCTATAACACAGTAATAATGAACTCCAGTATAAGATGACCTCACATTTAAAATATTTAACATACCCCATTTGAAGGTGACCTTGCCCTTTAACACAGTAATAATGTACCCCAGTATATAGTGACTTTACAACACAGTAATAATGTACCCCAGTTTAAGATAACTAACATTTACACACAGCAATAATTTACCCCAGTAACCTCACATTTACACACAGTAATAATTTATCCCAGTTTAAGGTAACTTCACATTTACACACATTAATTTATGTCAGTATAAAGAAAGTGGCCTCACATTTACACACACACAAGACATCAGATATCTGTATTGTAATTAGCAGCCATGATCCCCAGCTTTATCTCACTGAACAAAACATCAAATATCTATATTATCATTATCAGCCATGATCCCCAACTTTGTCTCACTAAACTCTGCATATAATATCCATATTGTAATTAGCAGCCATGACCCCCAATTTTATCTCGCTAAACAATACATCAAATATCTGTATTATCATTATCAGCCATGATCCCCAACTTTGTCTCACTAAGCAAGATATCAGATACCTCTATTATCATCAGCAGTCATGATCCCTAACTTTATCTTACTAAACATCAAAGTCCATATGGATTAGTACATTCAAAGGAATATTGAAACAAAACAAAAAAGTATCCCTGTTGACAGAAATCATTGCTCAGATTTATGTATTTTCAGACATCAGATGAAGAAATTTGATGTTTTGGGACAGTAGAAAGAATAATTATTTTTTGTGTCATTGAAAGACAACAGAAAGTAAAGGACTTTTTTTCAACGATTTTTGTTGTTTCTTGTCTCATCTACATTAGCTGGTAACAAGACATGGGGCACCTGTTGGTTATTTAAAGCAAAATCAGCAGTTCTGGTTCTGATTTAGTTACCTTTATTTTTTATTGACCCTACACAAGTGGGAACTGAGATTTAGTAGTCGCTTTATCTAATGGTGGCTACAGCCATAGCATCAACCGTTTTCTCATGAACTCCACTGCATTCCCTGGCTAGTAATTGTCATGCTATTGAAATGAATTTAAATAAAGTAATATGAGTGAGTTAAATACTTACTTATTCTGATCTTATTCATTTGATGTGAAATAATTGCATAGATGTATAAATGGAATTGTCACAAATTTTTAGCTTGACTGGTCACAATGATCAGAAGTGCTTGCAGGATGCTCTATTGTTCATGGTGCATCCACTGTCTATTAGTACAAGTTTGTCTTCACTTTTCATTAAATACTCTGGAGGTTTGCTATGAAACTTTACATATGCATTCATCCCAAGGTCTGGCTTGTCATAAATAAAATTGGTGCTGCTTGGACATCCAATATGGCCACCACAGAGGCCATGCCATCTTGAAAATTTTCATATTGCTATTCCTGCCAAATAGATGGTCATATTAATATGGTGTTTTCAGTAAAAGACTTGTTAACATGTCTAGTTGGTCCTAAATGAAATTGGTGCTGATTTGACATTCAATTTGGCTACCATGGTAACCATCTTAAAAATTTGGTTATCACTACTTCTATATGTACGGTCATATCACAATGTGATTCGCACAAAATGCATCTTATGCAGTCCAGTTGGTCTTAAATGAAAATGATGCCAATTCGATGACCAATATTGCTGCCATGGCAGCCATCTAGAAAAGCTGCTAAAGATTATCAGATTTGGTTTCATTGCTCAGCAGTTAAAAAAGATGAAACAATGGTCTTATCTTGGATTCCTGGAAATTATTTCTGGCAGTAGAGCATCAGTTCATTTGAGGGTCTTTTGTTTGACCACTTCATCCTATCCCATTAATATCCCTGAATTTTTCATCCCCTTACATTGTAAGCTTGCAGTAATTTATTTCTTAGATATGTTTCTTATTTTTAAATCTGTAGAATTTATGATCTTGCATTCTTATTTTTTTTATAAACATTTTTGCATGGATTTCAGTTGAATTTTATTATGTTAATGATGTTGTATGAATTAAGTGTTTATTGTGTTGTCTCACCTGTGCTAATGAATTCAGAGCTGTGCATATTGTTCAGCTGCATACAGCATAGAGCTGATCTGCCATTGTGTAATGTCTCATCTGATCTTGTTCTCTGCAGTTTCTTAGGAATAATCAGTAGAATCCATAGAACAATTTACAACACAGAACCTGATCTACCAGTGTATTATGCGATGGCAGATCAAGGTCTGTGTTGTCTGCAGTTGAACATGACTTAAAAGTAAGTATTTGATGTCATACTTGCACATGACTTGGGAAACTCAACCTTCTCTTTTTGTTTCAAAACTTGCCAAATAAAATTTTCCTTACCAAGCACACATTTTTGTAATCCTGTAGGGCCTCATTGGAGGAAAACAGCGGCTAACACAGGCCTATACCTGTATGCTTATTTTGTGAGTTACCTCTGATTGTATCTGATGTCTCATTACAACTTACTTTTTTAGATTAAATCAGTCTAAAAACAAATTTTCAAATATGTTTTATTCAGCATGACCATAATGAGATAATGCATCTCCAAAGTGGAGAGTTCCTGATAGAGTTAAAGGGAGTTGACTCTTCAAGTTGACAATTGGAAACATTAATTTACCCCAAAAATAATTTTTTTAATACATGGTGTGGGTTTTGTGTATAATATCAGTTGTACAGCAGGAGTAAGAATAATAATAACAATAGATGTGTCAACATTAAGATTAGAAAATATAAAGTTTTGTTAAGTTTTGGCAAAAATAATACATTGGGTGAGGGGTGGGTATATGGTAGAATTTTACACAGGAAAGGTACCACATTTTCTGTCAATCTTGTTTTGTGTAACCCTTGTTTTCATATTGTACAGATGATTTATATTTTCATTCTGTTTCTTTTCTTTTTTTAAAAATTATCAAAAATTTCTGGTAAGTGAAATATATCTGGTTGCAGGGGTAGAAAAATTTTCAAAGAACTTGCTTACCCACTATACAACCAGGCTGAAAAATATGGTTTTACAGAAAAACATGATTATTCAAAATCCATTAATAAATTCATTGCATATTATATAAATATTTGTAAAAAAGATATTTTTTTCATTTCATGTAGACAACCCATATTTTATTGATTTTGTATGATGGCAAACATAACATATTTTATACCATTGTCAGCAAAACTCTGGTTGACTGGCTGGGCTTCAAGTTTGAGTCACTTGATTGTCTAGGTCTAATTTTGAGTTACCTAGGCTACTTGACAGTGGATTTTTCTACCCCTGTTTATGCTTTTAAGTGTGGAGTTTCTTTCATCATTTTTATTATCACCATTGTCATTGATCATCTATATCCTTTTCATCATACTTCATATTTGGAGTTTATGACATAAAGCAACTAAAAGAAGTTATGAGTGCCTAGCATAGGTATCCTTGGATATTAGTACTCCATTTTATTTTATTGTAAAAATTAATTTGACCAAATTCATCTGTTTTGGATCAGAATTTTGTAAACTGTAGTTTATATTCAGTTTGTTTGCTGAAATTTTAATGTTTATAAAGAAATCTTCAGGGCTGGAAAAATCATACATTTTTCTACTTGCCTAGAGTCTGCATTTTCATAAACTGTAGGAAAATCTTCATGTTTTATATAACATTCTTGGCAAGTAACATAAATTTTTATTTGTCCAGCATAACTTTTAAACCTGTCCCAGTCTTCTGGACAATGTGATTTCTCTGGCACTGAACATGAGCATTTTTTTTTTCTAATGCCAAAAGTTGTAGCGAATAATAATAATAATAATAATAATAATAATAATAATAATAATAATTTTAAAGACCCAGTGGATTTCTAATTTTATACTATTTTTGGATCATATTTGGCATTCAAATTAAGTTTCTGTTTCTTCATTGTGTGATTTACAAGTTACAAAAATACTGTGCTGTGTGCTTTCTGAAAGGCAGTTATGAATATTTTACACAATTAAAGAAGTTGTGAGTATTTTACATGATTAAGTATGGGAATAGAAGTTATGAGTATTTTACATAATTAAGTATGGGAATAGAAGTTGTGAGTATTTTACATGATTAAGTATGTGAAAAGAAGTTATGAGTATTTTACACGATTAAGTATGAGAAAAGAAGTTATGAGTATTTTACACAGTTAATTATGGGAATAGAAGTTATGAGTATTTTACGTGATTAAGTACGGGACTAGAAGTTGTCAGTATTTTACATAATTAAGTATGGGAATAGAAGTTATGAGTATTTTACACAGTTAATAATGGGAATGGAAGTTATGAGTATTTTACATGATTAAGTAAGGGAATAGAAGTTATGAGTATTTTACATGGTCAAGTAATGGAATAGAAGTTATGATTAATTTACATAATCAAATATGGGAATAGAATTTAAAAATATTATAATGACTGTATTTAAAGCAATTTTCATATACAGTCAAACCTGTCCTGTCATCTTTACAGCACAGTCACCTGTTCACAACAGCCATTCTGATTTCCTCCCAGCAAATTTCCTATATAAATGTAATGTTTGTAACGGTCACCTGCCTTCTTCAGCCAGTAGATTGGTGTTTCCTAACCAAACAGTGATTTCCCCCTGTCCTAAGTGACTACTTGGAGTGTAGTTCCAGTGACTGCTCTCTGCCTTAAGTGGCTACTTGGAGTGTGTTTTCAGTGACTGCTCCTTGCCTTAAGTGGCTACTTAGAGTTTGTTTTCAGTGACTGCTCCTTGCCTTAAGTGGCTACTTGGAGTTTGTTTTCAGTGACTGCTCCTTGCCTTAAGTGGCTACTTAGAGTTTGTTTTCAGTGACTGCTCCTTGTCTTAAGTGGCTACTTGGAGTTTGTTTTCAGTGACTGCTCCTTGCCTTAAGTGGCTACTTGGAGTGGTATCCAGCAACTGCTCAGTCTACGCTAACTGAATATTTGCTTCATGAGAAAGGCATTCTTTAGATAAAGGAATATCATGTGAATCAAGGTGCAGACATTTCTTATCTCACTTGTACTCATAACACCAGTCACATTGGTCACAAAGGTGTCAGTATGTCAAATTCAAAAGACAATTTTCATCATTAGAGAGGGTCGAAGCAATTTGTTTGCTGGAATATAGGAGCAGTATTCGTACTATCGCAGCAGATATGTGCCAGTGCGAAAGGTGTAGTTAGTAATTGTCTTCCATTTGCCTGTGAATTAAAGCTATTTCTAAAGAAAAAGCTTGTCTTTGAGAAGAGATGAGTTTGTTCCATGTTCATTAGGTTCAGAGGTCATTCAGATACTTAAAACTTGTTTGTAAAGTCAGGTGAAATTTCTGCTCATGGGTCACAAAGAATAGCCATATATGGTTTCTTTGTATGTCTTATTCACCACAGATGTCTCACATAAGCCGATTGTATTTTGATGTCAGTGAGATGAGCAAATGGCTTGTCCAGATATCATTTTTAAGGCATGAATGGCTGTTTGTTGACTATCAAGAAAGTCGGTCCTCTGTTTTACAGTCATATGTCAGCTGGAAGTCAGTAGTGAAATCGTTGTTTTGCTATGGTGCACAAAATAAAGATTGGTGATTATTTTAAGTAAGTAATCATTTAATTTATACGATCGATTAAAGTGAGCAGATTACTGTAATCTTGTGGGGAACAAATATGGGAGAGCACAACATATATACATATTTGATGATTTTGTTAAATAGTGCACATTAACCAGTGTATAATAATAATAATAATAATAATAATAATAATAATAATAAGATTTGGGGCATATTTGTATATTGGTGCGCCAAGTAATCTTATATGGACTGTATAGCAAACAGTTTTTTTCCCAAATTGTGCTAATCTTCTCATAGAGATGGTTGAATAAAATGATAAAGTTTTATCTTTTTGGGATTTGGTTGATGAAAAGGGAGGGGGGGAAGAATTTGAGCATTTGTTTATGTTTCATTAGGGTCTTGATTTTTTAGGCAAGAAAAATGTTTATAGGATGTAAGCATAACTTTACCATATATTGTCTGCAAAATTGTTTTTTTGCCATTATGAAAGAGAAAACCTACCTTGGAAACCTTTAAAGAAATATGGAGAAAAAATATAAAAATACATGAAATCCTGGCTCTTAGAGTTAAATGGTATATTATCATATGAAATACACAGACTCTTTGCATACATTACATGTTTCTAATCTTTTCACAAAAAAGCTGGATTTAAAAGGCATGTGTTCTATGGGGTATGATGTCTTTATAATCAGTTATTGATGCTGTCTGCTAGGAAATATTTAATTTTTTTTCATTAGAAATGATGGTGTTATGAACAATGCTGCACTTAAAAATATAAAGATTCAACTAATTAAATTGTTACGTATATGTAATTTAATTACTTGTGTGTTAGTTTTAAATCATTTTTTATTTTAACTTTGTTTCATTACATTTTATTGTAATGATAATTTTCATTGGATTTGAGTCTCTTTTTGGAAAATTGGCTTGACCCGATTAGAATGTAACCATTGGTTAAGCACTATTTTTAGCTCATCTTGGTTCTTAGATCTTGTAAACATCAGGTGAATACGATTGGCTATTACCAAGGTCATTTTCGGCCCATGTGTTAGCTGAATTGTAACAGTCTTTCTTTCTTTTTTATTTCCAGTGTGAGAATTTGATTTTTAGATGGGGCTATTCTTGCATATGTGATAAATGGCATTTTTTTATTGCACTGTTCAAATTAATGGTCACATCGCCTGTCACATGAGCTTACATGTGATCTAAAATCGAGGCTTAAAACAGCCATTTTCTACTAGATCTATTGAGTTGTGTTCAAACCTTGAGGGCTCAAGAGGTTATTATTGTTGCTGCCAAATTGTTTTGAAGTTCATCTATTTTTTGGAATTTAATAATTCATTCTCTAGAAAACTACACATGTGCTTCATATTTATAAAAGTTCTGGGAGAAAGACATTCAGTGGAAATTTATTCTGGAGTTCTAAATGGAAACATTATAAACTGTGATTCAATCGAGGATCTGTTGCCACCAGTACAACGACCTTATCTGACGTCATCGCCTGCATATTGGAACGTCATCGAGATTGGAACCTGGATTCAATTAGAACTGTTTAGTGATAGGACTTATATTTTTCAGTTGTAGGGTTACCTTTTGGATTATATTCACAAATCGTAAGTCCTATTTCATATTTTTACATTGTTTTCTTGGGAAATAAATTATTTTGTTAAATTTACAAAGCTTGTTGGCTTCACTCTTTTCTTTGTTACTTTTGTATGAGCCTACATGTTACAAAATAAAATTTTATTATTTTATCAACTTGTTAAAAAGTGTCACAAATACTTCTAGTCACAGATGGACAATAAGAGAAAATCTTCCAATGCAAGCTTTTCAAGAAAGTTGGTTCATTGTGGACATGATAAGTGTGAAAGCTAAAATTTGACTCATTAGGGATTTGCAAGCTGGTAACATCTTTCCCATGCTTTTATGACTTGTTAATGTACCTTGCATGTATACTTCATAATTGGTTGTACAATAGCATTATTATTTTCATATTACATTAGCGTTATATGTACTTTAATTTTCAAACGATCCATGTGTTCTTTTACAAAATCAAGGGTGATAACCAAATGTGGTTGTTAATGGAGTGGTCTTTCTTAGAAATTATTGTCAGGGCAGGTTTTACTGTATTGCAGTTATTACAAATTCACAGATTTCCATGGGGTTCCGGTTTTTATGGTTTCCATGGTTACTTCAAACTAGGAATTTAAGGACCCTATTAACAATGATTCTTCTGTAACATGTAGGATCAATTTGAGACAGTTAGGATCTCATAGAGACAGGATCTCTGAGAAACAGGATCTCTCAGAAGCAGTTTGGATCTCTTAGAAACAGTTAAGATCTCCTAGAGAGCTCTTAGAAACAATTAGGAATTCTTAGAAACAGGATCACTTATAGATCTCTTCAAACAGTTAGGATCTCTTTCCCAGTCTACAAAGTAGCAATGAAAATATGAATTCTTTTTCTGGGGAGGGGGTACCAGACAGATGCCCCACCCTAATTTCCAAAAAAAGTAAGAGTGTTTTCATGTGTTGATGTATCTCCCTGAGGTGTGTTGTATTTGCATTGGGGTTTCTTTCAGACAGAATTTTGATCAAAAATTTATTTAGATAGAAAACTTATCATTGGGGTATTTTTTTTCCCCTAGTTTATTCTAAAGGGCTGTTCATCTGATCTTGGTTTCAATATCCAACTCAGGATCCCTTCCCTTGTTTATTACAGTGATCTTTGCTAAGGATCTCCTATGTCCTGTGTATGCTATATGTGTAAATGCTATATTGTTTGTATGCTATAGATTTTTGTATAAGGACAGCATCTGTATCAAAATTTTCCAAGTGGTCTTGTCATTGGATATTGTATAGATTATTTTAAAAAAAAAAAAAAGAAAAAGAAAAAGAAAGAATTTAGACAGCAAAAGTTGTTTGTTTGGAAGAGCGAGTGGGTTTTTTTTCTTCTCTTTTTCCCTTTTTTTTCTCAGTCTTAATTAATTTTGATGAGAAATGGTTGTACGTACAAAATTTAAATAAAAACCTGTTGTTTTATGTGTCTGTAATATTTGAGTGACTTTTCTCATTTTTCCAGTGTTACTTTTTAGACTGTGTGCCATTCAGAGTCGCACTACCTTTATTTATTCAGTCGTGCTTCTCTCTGTGTAAGGTCAGCCCAGTGTTTGCTAATGAGCGTTATTTATGATTCTAAAAATGGAATATATATTACAGGATAGCACTCCACTGGGAGTGTGCCCCTGATGCCGTCTTCCTCTTAAACAAGGAAAGCAACCTCAGAACATGATCTCCCCCAAGATTTGATTCTTTTATGCATCACCTGGTTCCAATGGGGAATGTTATTTACAAAAAAGTTTCAAAGGGCCTAAAGTTGATAAAGAAGAAAAAATGTCTGAATGGGTTAGTTCTGTTTGTTCAGTGAAAACAAAAGGTTAGTTGTTTCCTTTATCCCTGATGTTTTTGTACTGTTTTTCCATTTCTTATGGCCAGAGTTTTCTGGAACTCGTTTGCAAACCTGTTCACTTCACGTGGCACCATGTGGCTTAGCCCTGCGATGTCTATGCTCTGTGCTTCCTCTAGCTCGCAAGTTTCCTGTTATTACCTGTAAAACCGAATATAAGTAGCCTTAGTTACTTTATTAGAGAGGTGGGTTTTCCCTATAAATATGTGCCTTAGTATTTGTTAAATTTCTCTCCCTGCGGTCTCGGTGCAAATACAGGGGATGTAGCCCGCGCACAGGCCAGTACACGTCCCTAAGCGTTCGGTAAACCAGATCCCCTCCTTCAATTCTTTGCAAAACATTAAATTCAGATAAGTTAATACCAAAATAATTTTTGTTTTGTCCATGACATTAATTCTTTTTAATCTGGTGAACATACAGCACAGTAAATTTGTATCTCATTGTTTTCACAATCGCATTTAATCACATAAATTCACAAGTAATTAGTAATGTGGAAGAATCTGGGATAGCTAAAAGACTTAATTACTACTTTCACTAATATGCTAACAAGAAGTTCATAAACTAGGTCATATCTTTTTTCATATTTTCTTTTTTCTTTTTCATTGCCAGTTAGAAATTGATTTTGTTCCTTTTGGGCACATTTAAGTTTAGAAAGTATCTACAAATGAAGTTAGCATTTCTTTTAAGTTTTTTCTACCTAATAACAGTGATATTGGAAAATATGCTCACTGATGTTTGCTATGACTGTACATTTTTTCTGATTAGGCATGAGATAAAGAAAAGTGAAATTATAAGCCAAATCTGTTTTGAAAGTTACAAACATTTAAATATTCATGAGGGGAGGTAACTTACTGTAAACTTGTTACCTTTTCCTGGTTTTGATGCTGTCACAGATGAGGAAAGCAGATGGTGTTTGTTAAAGTGTGACAACACCACTCTTCAAATTTTTACCACCACCCCAAAACTTGTGCTTTTTGGTAGATCCCTGAGGGTAAGAACTGCTCTTAGGGCAAATGTCAGTTGGTGTGTATCTATTGGTCATTTTATGTCCAATGACATTTGAGTATTTTCAACAACAACTACAACAACTATGGTAGCCATGAAGACAAATGAAAAAGAGTGATTTATTCGTGGTGTGTGTGCTTTAGGAAAATAAGATCAAGATATCTAGTTTTATGCAGAGACAAAATTGTGCTTAATTAGGCGTATTATTAGTGGTGGAGAGGCTACATGCTTTGAGGTTAAATTATGATATATTTTGCACAAAAATGTAAATATTCATGGGACTGATGGGGATTTTTATGAAAACTGACAATGTTAGCCAGGCTGTTAGTCTGTGATTAATTTTTTTTGTCATGAGTTTTCTGCAGTAATGATATACAGCACTTTACTAGAATCTACTTCTGCACATGTATATACCCACCCCCTCTTTATCCATATGACTTACTTTCTAGATGTGATATATTTATCCTGAGTAAACTTATGGTGATAGTAACTGCTAGTATTTAACTCATTTGCTAATAACAGAGCTAACATCTTAGGACAGATATGACATGTATAGCCATCACACCTACTGATCACAATACATCACCAGCCATCACACCTACTGATCTCAATACATCACCAGCCATCACACCTACTGATCACAGTATATCACCAGCCATCACACTTACTGATCACAATACATCACCAGCCAACACACCTACTGATCACAATACATCACCAGCCAACACACCTACTGATCACAATACATCACCAGCCAACACACTTACTGATTACAGTACATCACCAGCCAACACACTTACCAATCCCAATTCATCACCAGCCATCACACCTACTGATCACAATACATCACCAGCCATCACACCTACTGATCACAATACATCACCAGCCATCACACCTACTGATCACAATACATCACCAGCCATCACACCTACTGATCACAATACATCACCAGCCATCACACCTACTGATCACAATACATCACCAGCCATCACACCTACTGATCACAATACATCACCAGCCATCACACCTACTGATCACAATACATCACCAGCCAACACACTTACTGCTTACAATACATCACCACCCAACACACTTACCAATCCCAATTCATCACCAGCCATCACACTTACTGATCACAATACATCACCAGCCAACACACTTACTAATCCCAATTCATCACCAGCCATCACACTTACTGATCACAATACATCACCAGCCATCACACCTACTGATCTCAATACATCACCAGCCATCACACTTACTGATCACAATACATCACCAGCCAACACACTTACTAATCCCAATTCATCACCAGCCATCACACCTACAATTCATCACCAGCCAACATACTTACTGATCACAGTTCATCACCAGCATAAACATTTTCTAGTCACAATTTATTACCAGCCAACATACTTTCTAATTACAATTCACCACCAGCCAACACACTGATCAAAGTACATCACTAGTCAACACACTTATTGATCACAAAACATCACCAGCCAACACGCTGATCACAATACATCACTAGTCAACACACTTATTGCCAAACTTTACATATCACTTAATGCTACATAGAGTATCAGTACACTTCATGCTGGATTGAATACCGTTACACTTCAGCTTATGTACTTTTCTTACAAGATTATCTTTATAGATTTATGCCCAAAATATATATCATAGCTGAAATTTTATTACTTAGCTGTGCTGGGATGTTCAAATGGTGTTTGTTTAATAATAATATGGCTTCTGATGCATTTTATAATAATATGGCTTCGGATGCAAGACTAATCGTGATAGTTAAGAAAAATTAAATGAGTTTTTAGGACCTAATATTTTGATATTTTGAGAAGTTTTTATAGCTATATTTTATTGTTTGTTGAAAAGATTAGACATTTCTTGATATTTCTTAGTAGTATGGTAAAAAGCACTCACTGATCTTCAAAATTAATGTCTATAAATGTATTTATAGTGTCATTCTCTAAAAATAAATTTTTAGTTTCCATTAAATTTATACATTTGAATGCCTAAAAGCTCAGAGACAATAACAGAAACACTGTTACTTTATAGAAAAAGAGGCCTAAGTGACTTTGTCACTTATCTAGCTTATATGGACTTTTCTTTCCTCCAGATATGTGAGCAGATGAAGGGAGATAAGAAACAAGATGAACTGTCATCCTGTGTAGTAATGATACACCTTGACTCAGCAAAAGACCTTCCAGTGAGTATATTTAGTACATGTAGCAATGCATGATATATACTGATATAGCTGTTCTTTTTTATAGCATTCAAGTTGCCATGGTATTTCAATACAGGTATGCTTTGTCTGTGTTAAGCTTGGGCATCTTCACAGTTAACGTTTAAAATACTTAACCAAATTAAAGATAATAACCACTGATCTTAATCTCAGGAGTGCAAATATTTTTGCTAGGTGAAGAAATTTCAAATAGGGTCAAAAGGAATCTGTGCCATTTTGTGCAGATCTTGGTGAGCAAGATTGATACCTTGTGTCATTTGACTGCTTCATCTATACAGCAAGTAATAGATGTGGGATTGGATTCCTCACTAATGATGGCATAGTAACCATTTTCTTTTGCCAAATATACTTTTGTGTTACTTATAATAGTAACAGACTTGATGGTCTTACTAAAATTACCATATGTAAGATAGTATGACAAGATCCAGTCTGAATGGTGACCATGCTCTGTTTAAGATAGTATGATTGGTGACCATACCCCGTGTAAGTTAGTATGACTAGATCCACTCGGAATGGTGACCTTCCCCTGTGTGAGATAATATAACTAGATCCACTCAGAATAATGACCATACCCTGAGTAAGATAGTATGACTAGATCCAGTGTGAACAGTGAACATGCCCTGTGTAAGATAGTATGACTAGATCCATTGTGAATGATGACCATGCTCTGTGTAAGATAGTATGACTAGATCCACTATGAATGATGACCATGCTCTGTGTAAGATAGTATGACTAGATCCACTATGAATGATGACCATGCTCTGTGTAAGATAGTATGACTAGATCCACTATGAATGATGACCATGCTCTGTGTAAGATAGTATGACTAGATCCACTATGAATGATGACCATGCTCTGTGTAAGATATATGACTAGATCCACTCTGAATGATGACCATGCCCTGTGTAAGATAGTATGACTAGAGCCACTTAGAATGATGACCATGCCCTGTGTAAGATAGTATGACTAGAGCCACTTAGAATGATGACCATGGACTGTGTAAGATATATGACTAGATCCACTCAGAATGATGACCATGGTCTGTGTAAGATATATGACTAGATCCACTCTGAATGATGACCATGCTTTATGTAAGATATATGACTAGAGCCACTCTGAATGATGACCATGGTCTGTGTAAGATAGTATGACTAGATCCAGTGTGAACAGTGAACATGCCCTGTGTAAGATATATGACTAGATCCACTCTGAATGATGACCATGCCCTGTGTAAGATATATGACTAGAGCCACTCTGAATGATGACCATGCTCTGTGTAAGATATATGACTAGATCCACTCTGAATGATGACCATGCTCTGTGTAAGATATATGACTAGAGCCACTCTGAATGATGACCATGCCCTGTGTAAGATAGTATGACTAGAGCCACTTAGAATGATGACCATGCCCTGTGTAAGATAGTATGACTAGATCCAGTGTGAACAGTGAACATGCCCTGTGTAAGATATATGACTAGATCCACTCTGAATGATGACCATGCCCTGTGTAAGATATATGACTAGAGCCACTCTGAATGATGACCATGCTCTGTGTAAGATATATGACTAGATCCACTCTGAATGATGACCATGCTCTGTGTAAGATATATGACTAGAGCCACTCTGAATGATGACCATGCCCTGTGTAAGATAGTATGACTAGAGCCACTTAGAATGATGACCATGCCCTGTGTAAGATATATGACTAGATCCACTCTGACTGATGACCATGCCCTGTGTAAGATAGTATGACTAGAGCCACTTAGAATGATGACCATGCCCTGTGTAAGATAGTATGACTAGAGCCACTTAGAATGATGACCATGGTCTGTGTAAGATATATGACTAGATCCACTCAGAATGATGACCATGGTCTGTGTAAGATATATGACTAGATCCACTCTGAATGATGACCATGCTTTATGTAAGATATATGACTAGAGCCACTCTGAATGATGACCATGGTCTGTGTAAGATAGTATGACTAGATCCAGTGTGAACAGTGAACATGCCCTGTGTAAGATATATGACAGATCCACTCAGAATGATGACCATGCCCTGTGTAAGATAGTATGACTAGAGCCACTTAGAATGAAGACCATGCCCTGTGTAAGATATATGACTAGATCCACTCTGAATGATGACCATGCTCTGTGTAAGATATATGACTAGAGCCACTTAGAATGATGACCATGCCCTGTGTAAGATAGTATGACTAGATCCAGTGTGAACAGTGAACATGCCCTGTGTAAGATATATGACTAGATCCACTCTGAATGATGACCATGCCCTGTGTAAGATAGTATGACTAGAGCCACTTAGAATGATGACCATGCCCTGTGTAAGATATATGACTAGAGCCACTCTGAATGATGACCATGCCCTGTGTAAGATATATGACTAGAGCCACTTAGAATGATGACCATGCCCTGTGTAAGATATATGACTAGAGCCACTTAGAATGATGACCATGCCCTGTGTAAGATAGTATGACTAGATCCAGTGTGAACAGTGAACATGCCCTGTGTAAGATATATGACTAGATCCACTCTGAATGATGACCATGCCCTGTGTAAGATAGTATGACTAGAGCCACTTAGAATGATGACCATGCCCTGTGTAAGATATATGACTAGAGCCACTCTGAATGATGACCATGCCCTGTGTAAGATATATGACTAGAGCCACTTAGAATGATGACCATGCCCTGTGTAAGATATATGACTAGAGCCACTTAGAATGATGACCATGCCCTGTGTAAGATAGTATGACTAGATCCAGTGTGAACAGTGAACATGCCCTGTGTAAGATATATGACTAGATCCACTCTGAATGATGACCATGCCCTGTGTAAGATAGTATGACTAGAGCCACTTAGAATGATGACCATGCCCTGTGTAAGATATATGACTAGAGCCACTTAGAATGATGACCATGCTCTGTGTAAGATAGTATGACTAGATCCACTCTGAATGATGACCATGCCCCGTGTAAGATATATGACTAGATCCACTGTGAATGATGACCATGCCCCATGTAAGATATATGACTAGATCCACTCAGAATGATGACCATGGTCTGTGTAAGATAGTATGACTAGATCATTTCGGAATGATTACCATGCTCTGTGTAAGATAATATGATTAGATCCACTCTGAATGGTGACAGTATTCTAATTCAGTCACAATCAGCTTTTAAGAATGAAATGTTAAAAGATTTTCATTACTTTATTAACTGTATTTTCTTGTTCTGTCTATCTCTCTCTGTCTCTCTGTCTCCCTCTCTCTCTCTCTTTAATGTAATTGTTGGGCTAGATGTATGCCTAACTCTAATTGAATTTTTATTAATATCCTAATTACTGAGCTTTCCTTAACACTGTACCTAACATTCCTTAACACTGTACATGACATTCCTTAACACTGTATCTAACATTCCTTAACACTGTATCTAACATTCCTGAACACTGTATCTAACATTCCTTAACACTGTATCTAACATTCCTTAACACTAACCTTACTTGCCTTAGCACTGTACATGACATTCCTTAGCACTGTACATAAATTCCTTAACACTGTATCTAACATTCCTTAACAATTGTTACCTAACGTTCCTTAGCACTGTACCTAACATTTCTTAACACTGTACCTAATATTCCTTAACATTGTACCTAAAATTCCTTGACACTGTATCTAACATTCCTTAGCACTGTACCTATCATTCCTTAACATTGTATCTAACATTCTTTAGCACTGTACCTAACATTCCTTAACACTGTACCTAACATTCCTTAACACTGTACCTAACATTCCTTAACACAGTACCTAACATTCCTTAACACAGTACCTAATATTCCTTTTAAAGGGGATATACTCTGTACACAATAATATACAAGTCAAAAATCTACAGTGTATTTATTTTAAAATTATTACATTTCTTAAATGTACAGTGGTTGGTAGTTATGATAATGTACTTGACCATAAGATCCAAGGTGTTCCAGTTACAATATCCAAAACACTATTCTTGATATCTTTAAATATGACATACTGCTGTACACACCAAATTTGTATTATCTCAGCTAAATCTCAAATTAACAGTGTATCTAATTGAAAGTTTTGTATAGTTTTTAGTATTGATAGTAATGTAGTTTTCAAATGGCACTGATGGTAGTATAATTTTTATATGACATTGATGATAATGTACAGTTTTTAAATGACACTGATGGTAATGTACAGTTTTTAAATGACACTGATGGTAATGTACAGTTTTTAAATGGCACTGATGGTAATATACAGTTTTTAAATGACACTGATGGTAATGTACAGTTTTTAAATTAACCCTGTTGGTAATATACAAAAACTCATTTTGTATACAATTTGTGGCTGGAGAACATAATTCCAGAGCACTAATTTTTTTTTTAAAAAAAAAACTTTGTCTCAGAATTTTTTTTTTCTGTCAGAAACAGTAGAGAGGAATTTATTATTATTCCAATTGTGTTGTTACTTTTTGTGATTGCAGATTTACATCGTAAAAAAGCAAGGAAGTGATAAAGAAAGAAGTTGATTACAATGATGAACAACTTTCAGTGTGATAAAACTGATTACTCCTTTTGTGCAAAGAGATTTTAACAAATGTTCCGTTTTATCAAATGTAAAACCTGTTAGACTTACAGAGAACATAATTATTCATTTCTTTTAAAATAATTCTCCTTCTTTTACAATTTCTAGAGAAGCAAGAAGTTGTCTGAACCATCTCCCTATGGTGTGATAAGTGTTAGTCAGAACAGATTTGAAAGCAATGTTTCCAATGATACGTGTGAGCCTCGTTGGGAACAGTCCTTCCGCTGTCTTATTCATGATCCACGCTTTGAAGTGCTGGATCTTAAGGTATTTTCTCTCTCTCTCTCTCTCTCTCTCTCTCTCTCTCTCTCTCTCTCTCTCACACACACACACACACACACACACTTTGTTTTCTTATTAAAAACAGAAACAAAACTGAAATTGAATTTGACCATTTTACTCATGGATGCAGTTACCTCTACACTCTATGCTTGTTCCAGCTCAGGTCTGCTGCATTAATATTTACTTCATTGAGACCTCATTTATGCAAGAGAAAAGATAATGATACCAGACAAGGCCCTAGCACAGATCTCAGAAAAGCACTTACAGCAGTCTTATTGCCATAATGGGGCTCCGTAATAAGAAGTAACAGCTTTAGTTTAGTAGTTTAGTGATAAAGCTGTCAAGATAGTTTTTAATTTGGGCAGATTGTATAATATAAATGTAAAATTAGGACCCAATGTTATTTTTTTGAGCATTCATGACTTAAAAACTGCTGTAGCCTACTTGCAGATATGCCCTGGAAAATTACTATCTACCCTGGAAAGTTAATGTCTACCATAGAAAGCAAATGTCTACCATAGAAAGCTAATGTCTACCATAGAATATCTACCATAGAAATCTAATGTCTACCTCTGCCATAGAAATCTGATGTCTACAGTAGAATTTCTACCATAGAAAGCAAATGTCTACCATAGAAAGCTAATGTCTACAATAGAAGTCTAATGTCTACCATAGAAAGCTAATGTCTACAATTGAAATCTAATGTCTACCTCTGCCATAGAAATCTGATGTCTATGATAGAATTTCTACCAGAGAAAGCAAATGCCTACCATAGAAAGCTAATGTCTATAATAGAAATCTAATGTATACAATTGAAATCTAATGTCTACCATAGAAAGCTAATATAATTTACAGAATCTGCAAGTAAGTGACATTCTTTATCATCTCATGAATGCTCAAAAATTAAAATTCTTTTCTTATTTGGGCTTAATCAGGATATAGGGGCAATACATTGCTTTGGCCTTAATCAGGATATAGGGGTAATTTTATCAGGATATAGGGTTAATGCATTTCTTTGGCCTTAATCAGGATATAGAGGTAATGTATTGCTTTGGCCTTAATCAGGATATGGAGGTAATGCATTGCTTTGGCCTTATCAGGATATAGAGGTAATGCATTGCTTTGGCCTTAATCAGGATATAGGGGTAATGCATTTCTTTGGCCTTAATTAGGATATGGAGGTAATGTATTGTTTTGGCCTTAATCATGATATGGAGGTAATACATTTCTTTGGCCCTTATCAGGATATAGAGGTAATGCATTGCTTTGGCCTTAATCAGGATATTGGGGTAATGCATTTCTTTGGCCTTAATCAGGATATGGAGGTAATGTATTGCTTTGGCCTTATCAGGATATAGAGGTAATGCATTGCTTTGGCCTTAATCAGGATATAGGGGTAATGCATTTCTTTGGCCTTAATTAGGATATGGAGGTAATGTATTGTTTTGGCCTTAATCATGATATGGAGGTAATACATTTCTTTGGCCCTTATCAGGATATAGAGGTAATGCATTGCTTTGGCCTTAATCAGGATATAGGGGTAATGCATTTCTTTGGCCTTAATCAGGATATGGAGGTAATGCATTTCTTTGGCCTTGATCAGGATATGGGGGTAATGCATTTCTTTGTCCTTGATCAGGATATGGGGGTAATGCATTTCTTTGGCCTTAATCAGGATATGGAGGTAATGCATTTCTTTGGCCATAACCAGGATATGGGGGTAATGCATTTCTTGATCAGGATATGGGGGTAATGCATTTCTTTGGCCTTAATCAGGATATGAAGGTAACGCATTGCTTTGGCCTTGATCAGGATATGGGGTAATGCATTACTTTAGCCTTAATCAGGATATTGAGATAATGCATTACTTTGGCCTTAATCAGGATATGGCGGGTAATGCATTACTTTGGCCTTAATCAGGATTTAGGTATAATGCATTGCTTTGGCCTTAATCAGAATATGGGGGTAATGCATTTCTTTGGCCTTAATCAGGATATGGAGGTAATGCATTACTTGTAAATGGCCTTAGTCAGGATATAGAGTAATGCATTACTTGTAAATTGCCTTGCTGCTCATCCTGAATGGAAAGCCATATCAGTTTTTAGCAGAAGACTTTTTATGATATCTATTTAGTCCTAAATGAAAATGGTGCCAGTCTGTCAGCCAGTATAACTATCAAAATAAGCCATCACAGCAGCCATCTTGAAAATCATATGACTGTTCCTTCTAGAGGGAAAGTAACATCAATGTTGGGTTTTCAGCTAAAGACTGATGTCTACTTAGTACTAAATGAAAAGGTGCTTAACTTGCATCCAGTATGTCCACCATGGCAGCCATCTTGAAAATCTTTGTTATTGCTAGTCCTAAAAACAAAAAAGAAAATTAATATTGGCAGCAAAAGGCAGTGCTGGCTTCAACAATGTAATGTTTGGGTTCAAGTATACGATTGGCACATATCCTTAAACCTTTAAACCCTTAAAATCTTACATGGAACCTTGAAACTGGAGTTTTTCTAGCTCTAACAGCAGCATATGACACGGTCTGGCATGCAGGGCTGCTGTTGAAAATTTCCAGAGTATTGCCATGCTGGATAGTTGAGACTATTGAACTGTTCCTTCGCAACAGGCGCTTCAGAGTGCACATCAGAGAGAGTTGCAGCTCGTGGAGGCATCAGACTAATGGACTCCAACAAGGGTCTGTTCTTTTGCCAAGTTTGTTCAATGTCTGTGTCAATGACTTACCTGTAACACAGTCGCGCAAGTTCATGTATGCAGATGTCATTGCTTTCGGGACCCAAAGTCACTTGTTTAGCTGAGCTTGAAGGGATACTGAACAAGGACCTGAAGGATATGACGTACTTCTTCAAGAAATGGTGTCTACAGCCAAGCGCAACAAAGACAGTCTCCAGCGTCTTCCACCTTAACAATGCAAATGCGAACTGTGAGCTTTGTATCCTCCTCAGTGGGCAGTAAATAAAACACCACCTGACACCAACATACCTTGGTGTGACTCTGGACAGATCACTGACATTCTCCAACCAATTGAAGAAAACTGCAGCAAAACTTGGCACTTGAAACAACCTACTCCGCAAACTGGCTGGCTCAACCTGGGGTGCTAGTGCTGAGACACTCAAGACATCAGCACTGGCCCTCTTTCGCTTGACAGCTGAGTATTGTGCTCCTGTCTTTGCTTGATCATCCCATAATAAGTTAACTGATGTCCAGCTCGACACAACAATGCGCATAATATCTGGAACACTACGTCCTACTTCTTTACCATGGCTACCAGTACTTAGCAATATTCCTTCTCCACATCTGCGTCGCCAGGAAGCAACCACAAAAGTATTGGCTTAAGGTCTATACCAGTGAGAAACTTCCACTGTACATGGACATCACCTCACATCCAGCAGTCCGCTTGACTTCAAGACGCCCAATCTGGTTAGGTCCGTTGCTGGAGGATATGACAGCTATTGCAGCATGGAGAGTTGAATGGTCTTCAACAGATGTTGTAAATCACTCCCTCGTAGCTGAGCCATCTGTCTGCCATCCTGGCTTCAACCTTCCACATCATCTGTGGACCACACTGAACCACTTTTGGACAGGACAGGGTCATTGTGCAGTCAACCTTGTCTGATGGGGCCAGGCCACCAACTCTTCATGTTGCTGTGGAGCTCTTCAGACCATGTCACACATTGTGAACAACTGTTCACTGACAAAGTTTCCCGGTGGACTGCAGGCTCTGCATGTTGCTGATGATGATGCTGTTAAATGGCTGAGCACTCACTGCACACAAAAGTATAATATATCTTACATGGCCTGAATCATTATGAAGCTAAGATGATTCATAATGTATGATGATTGCTAAACAATTTGACCTTGACCTTCCAGTCATAGAAAATATAAGGAAGATTTTAATTAAATTCCTTTCATTTGCTAACATTTCCTAAAGCCCTCAATAACTTCTAGTATGCTTAGCATTAATCATTGAGAAACTAAGACAGTTCAGTCTACAACATGCTGACTTGCCCCTTTGACCTTCAGGTCAAGTTAAGGGTCATAAAATTTGTGTTATTGTTTTAGGTTTTTTTTCATTTGCTTACATGTTCTTAACTTCTTTAGAGATTTTATTTTCCTGTTTGGGATCCATCATTATGAAGATAATACAGTTCATTCTGTGATATGAACAATTTACATATTGCGTGTGAAAGAAGCCTAATGATTTTGTGGTCAAAAGTGCAAAGATCAAAGTCTTCATGTCAAAAAATGAAAAATATATGTTGCAAAATACTTGGGTTCTAGATCATATACCTTAACCAAAGAATGTGGAGGGTTAAGTATGGATGAGGCCTGTTGATTTGGGGGTCAAAAGATCAAAGGTCAGGGTCATTGTAGGTCAGAGAAAATGGGTTGTGCAGAATAAATTTTGTTCTATAGCACAACCCTTGACCAAACTTTGTGGATTGCTTGCACTAAAGGGTTATTTAGAAATCTATCAATTATTGAGGTCATTATTGAGGTCATGGCTGTGAATAGTCTAAGAAGAAAATAATGGCTTCTGCAAATCAAGTTTGCTCAAGACCATATACCTGACCAAAGTTCAGTCTCATTGAAACCCATTTGATAGTGATCTCTAGAATCAACCACACCTCTAGATGACTATTAAACATAGGGCAGGTGTATGATATGCTGTTCATAGTACTCATATTAGATTTTGGTATTTAATTCTGTTGTATCTCTATGGAGCATATAACAACACAAAAATATGAATAGTTTACTGTGTTTTCATATCCCAAAAAAGAGTTGGTAATACACAAAAACAGCATGGTCTAGTTATTTTTAAATGATCAAACTGTCTTCTGATCTTGCTGGTCTAGTAATTGCTAAGTTTTGTTTTTTTGATGTTTTCATATCACTGCCCAAGATGGTAGTACACAAAAATATGAATGGTTCTAAGCTGTCTGTGTTTGCTATTGTCGTATGTTTATAACTTGCGTTGAATATGCTGACATATATGATGCAAGTAACTCTAAGATTCATCTGCAAAAACTGCATTTTATTATGGAAACACTTGCACAGTATGTCATTGTATTATGGAAACACTTGTAATGTACATCATTTTATCATGGAAACACTAACACTGTCATTTTATTGTGGAAACACTTGCAGTGTAAGTCATCGAAGTTTGGAAACATTCACAAGGTAAGTCATTTTAATTCTGTCTTAGAATTTTACCTCTCAATTTAATAGAAATGTTTAATAAAAATCAGAATGGAATCAACATGAATCTATTATTCTTTGAGAACATCTGCGTGTTAACTACTTAATTGTCAGAACTTTGAATACCAAAGTAAAATTAATGACCACTTATCTCAATTAAAAACAAAATATCTACATTCCAACATTGTTCAAGTTTTCTTATTTCTGCAGGTGATGGACAAGAAATCAGACAAATGCCTGGGTGAGCTGTCTTTCCCCCTGAAGAATCTGCTTGTGGCCCCTGATTTGGTCCTTGACCAACAGTTCCAGTTGCGGAAATCAGAGACAAACAGCCAGGTCCATTTGAGGCTGGCACTTAGGGTACAGATTTACCACCCTTTGTGTAAAATAGGTTATATCCCTTCATATTATCCAAAGATCTGTTGGTTAAGAAAATCCTTTTAAATCCCCCAGTATTATTATTCATTAGAAAAATCAAGCAAAAACAATATGGCCATCTTATTTCAGTTCTTTTCCATTTGTACCTTAAATGCAGTTTAATTTATCATCAGTTATCAAAAGTTTTCCTTTCCATGGCAAAACATTCTTTTCTATTTTATAACAGCTTTCCTTTATTATTACAATATATAAAAAAGTCCAATATTATCACAGTATCAAAAACAGCTCTATATTATAACATTATCCAAAACAGCCCTATCTTATTACAACATCCAAAACAGCCCTATATTATCATAATATCCAAAACAGCCCTATGTTATCACAGTATCCAAAACAGCCCCATATTATCACAGTATCCAAAACAGCCATATATTATCACAATAACCAAACCAGCCCTATGTTATCACAGTATCCAAAACAGTCCTATGTTATCACAGTATCAAAAACATCCATATATTATCTCAGAATTCCAAACAACCCAATATTATCACAGTATCCAAAACAGCCCTATATTATCACAATAACCAAACCAGCCCTAAATGATCACTGTTCACAGTATCCAAAACAGTCCTATTCCCTCCATATTTCAAACAGCCTTATATTATCACAGTATCCAAAACAACCCTATATTATTCACAATAACCAAACCAGCCCTATATTATCACAGTATCCAAAACAGCCCTATTATCTCAGTATTCTAAACAGCCCTATATTATCACAGTATCCAAAACAGCCCTGTATTATCACAATAACCAAACTAGCCCTATATTATCTCATTATCCAAAATAGCCCTATTATTTCAATATTTCAAACAGCCCTATATTATCAGAGTATCCTAAACAGCCCTATTATCTCAGTACACTAAAAAGCCCTGAAATTATCACAATAACCAAACTATCCCTATATTATTTCATTATCCAAAACAGCCCTATTATTTCACTATTTCAAACAGCCCTGTATTATCACATTATTAAAAACAGTCCTATTTTTTCAATATTTCAAACAGCCATATATTATCACAGTATCCAAAACAGCCCTATATTGTCACAGTATCAAAAACAGCCCTTTATTATCATAATATCCAAAACAGCTCTCAAAATATATTTTATTGCTTAATTTCAGCAACATTTTTCTATTGTTTATTTAAAATAATCGGGTTTGGCTTCTCTTGGCTTTATACCAGTTTTACCAGAATGTTGTACACTACAATCAGGAATTTTAATTTGTTTGATATTTCATGTGCCCTATGAAGACTTGATGCATTGACTGGATTAGGAGATATCGCTATTTAATTGCCACCACAGTGTGACTGCAGTGGAAGCAGTCAAGCATCTTTTTGTAAACAATCAGATATGCATGTATGAACTTGTGGCATCACAAGAGGAACCCAAGTTGGCTAGCATATTGAAGTGATAGTGACAATACCAACAAAACTGCTTTTGTTTTGCAGTGGCATTTAAATAATGTGTATATTTCCATTAAGTAAGCTTGACTACCTCTGGCACTTATTTTTATTAAAATTTTTTGCTTATGTTGATATTTCCCACTAATTTACACGTCAAGATCATCCAAGAATTGCCACCAAAAATACACTTTATGTGTATTGTAATTAAGAGTCCCAAATGTAGCCCAGCAGTTAAGAGTGGAAATTTGATGATTGATAATTGTCCATAAACAGTGAGTTCAGTTTATTGCTGAAATTAATAATAATGTGGAAAAATAACAATTTCCAGAGGGGACACTAAACCACCATCTAACTGTTGCTGTAGTCATCTGACTTAGGCAATTCTTCTGCAACACTCGCTTGCTCACTCCCTCTCTCTCTCAAAATGGAATGTGAGGATTTGGTAAATTATATTTTCAGTTGATTTATTCCTGAAAATATAATCAATAGCTTCTAGTATTCCATTTGTTTGATGTTGAGACTGTAATTCAAAATTCATTTTTAGATGTCATTGTGTATACTTCAGGGGCCCTGAGTGGTCTAAAACTCTGTCTGCGTGGGTTTGAGTCTCGGATTTGGCCAGTGTGGGTATGTGAGAAAGCTTGCCAGTAGCTTCTTGTGGGTCGGTGGTTCTTTCCGGGTTTTCCAATGTTCTTCCTCCACCATTAATACAGGCCGCCATGTATAGCCTATCGAGTCCTGAAAAATGGCGTTAAACTCCACAACAACAACAACAACATGTATATTTCAAAGCATTTTTCAACAATCACTCACAGATTACTTTCTCTTTCGCCTTGTTTGGACTTAAACGTATGGGTTTGGGTATTTTTTGTTTTTAAATATCCGTGTAAATGTGTTAATCAGCCTGCAACTTGGAACATCTTCACCAATAATTGGTCTTGTATATCGATGCATCTGCTTCAGACAGACATGCTTGCAAAGAGAACCATGTTTTATCAGAAGGCATGCATATGAAGAGAGCCACGTTTTAATGAGAATTTTTTTTAATTATTGACTGTATATGAACATTTCTCCAATGATATACAGAATTATCTATGCAGTTCTTTGGGAGAAAAATTGCATATATTGTGAAAACATGAGTACAGATTTACATGTCGTCAGCACTTGTGAGCAGTTATAACAATGCCCACTCTCTCTCTCTCTCTCTCTCTCTCTCTTTCTCTCAGTCTCTCTCTCACAGAACAATTTAATGATTTGATATAATGCATTTTCATTTGAAATTTAGCTGATAAAAATTGCTGGTTGATGCTATTCAATTCTTTGTGATATTAAGACAGTGAACATAACACCGCTGATGGATTCATCAGTGCCTTCCCATGATGCAGTTAGAAAACGGTCTTAAAAATATTCACACTTGACCGTGGTACGGAAATGTTGATTGGCAATGCAGTGTTCCTGTTGTGACATCACAAACACTTGAGTCACATAAACTGCCTGTTGTGATATCACAAAGACTTGAGTCACATAAACTGCCAAAGATGTAACATGCTATAAGGGAAGCATTTTGTCATGTTTATTTAAACTTAACCATCTCACTACCTGTTGATCAAATCAAGACAATATTTTCAGATACTGCATAAATCATCATACTGGATAATTTCAATGCAAATGATAAGGGGGTCTCAGGTCTGCTTTTAAATTCTATGATTTTAAGATGTTTGATGTGGTGTCTTATTGGTTTTTCAAATTCAGCCTAAACAGACTTTCTTCTCAATACAAAGAGTTATATCCCCTTACTAAGTCCTGTTTTCTTTGGGAACAAATCAGTAGCTGTCGTTATAAAAGAGCCACTAGTTACTTTGAGAAGTTATGTTGCCTACTAGATTTGAGATTTGTGTTTAGGTAGGAAGTAAATTTTTATTTTCTGTGGTGCCAACAGGCACTTGAACTTCCGATTCATGTATTAAGATATTTTAATTTTTAGCAGTTAGGTTTAATGCTGTGTGTGGTGTATTTGTGTAATTGAGCAGCATTTGGAGTACACTTTCATTTGGAGTACACTTTCATTTGGCCTTCTCTGTTTAAATGATCAAAAACTGTGTGAAAAGAATGGTTTAAATTCAATTTTTTTTCCTCATAACAATTTTTTGGAAGCATTTTTATTATAGTTTTCTCTGTTGAGATTGGCAGAAGCCACCAAGTCATTTCCTCCACCACCCATTTTGTAATTCCTTTAATCACCTCTCCAGTTGCCTAGTGTTTAGAGCATCTGCCTCGGATGCAGGAGGTCGTGGGTCAAGCCCTGGCAAAGTCATACCAAAGACTTATAAAAATGGTACTAACAGCTGCCTCTCTTAGCACTCAACATTAAGAAGTTAGTGTTAGGACTGGTCGGCCTGGTGTCAGGATAATGTGACCGGTTGGGACATGATGCCCCAGTGCTAGACATCACTATAAACTGTCACACTGCAGACATTGTAGCGATATGACTGAGAAATTGTTAAAAGCTACGTTAAAAATCCAAATCACACATGATCTTTTAATATTCTAATCCATAATACTGTTTAACAGTGACTATTAAACTTTATTTTAGAAAATGATATAATTATTTGATTTAAAAATATAAGTACCCAATGAAATGCTTGCCTTCACTAGAACCGAGAGGATAAGTGATTTCTTGACTGTAATGCTAGTGCCACTGTACAATTTGTCATTACTGCCCAAGAAAAGACTCTGGGATCACTGGCATATTGGTCAAGGGAGGAAATTCTTAAATTGTTCTATGATTACAACATCAAAACTGCTCATAAAGTTTATTTTCTTATTTATTTATATCCAAAAGTTTATGTTAAAAAAATATTACTTTAAACTCTGCTTCATGCCAATAGTACATTAAGTTGTGGTTGTAAGATGTTATTTTGAGGTGTTATTTTAATGTAGTGTTAAGATGTTATTTTGAGGTGTTATTTTAATGTAGTGTTAAGACATTATTTTGAGGTAGTTTTTTAATCTGGTGTTAAAATGTTATTTTGAGGTGTTATTTTAATGTAGTGTTAAAATGTTATTTTGAGGTAGTTTTTTAATCTGGTGTTAAAATGTTATTTTGAGGTGTTATTTTAATGTAGTGTTAAGATGTTATTTTGAGGTGTTATTTTAATGTAGTGTTAAAATGTTATTTTGAGGTAGTTTTTTAATCTGGTGTTAAAGTGTTATTTTGAGGTGTTTTTTTAATGTAGTGTTAAAATGTTATTTTGAGGTAGTTTTTAATCTGGTGTTAAAATGTTATTTTCAGGTGTTATTTTAATGTAGTGTTAAAATGTTATTTTGAGGTGTTTTTTTAATGTAGTGTTAAAATGTTATTTTGAGGTGTTTTTTTAATGTTTTGGAAATTGGAGAACCTAGAGATAACTATAGACCTTGGATTGACACCCATTTACACCAGATTCCAAAATTGAACCCAGAGCTACACTGGTGCAGAGCAAGTGCATTGCCACTGTTCTGTACAAACATTAAAATGAAAAAGGTCTTGCTATACAGCGAAACCTGTTACAAAGAATACTCAAGTGAACACGATTTGTTCTTGATGAGCAGCTGCTGTCTCTTTTTATGAGGTTAAAATTGTTAGGAAAATTAAGAAAATGAATGCAAATAAATATAGGTTACTGTATGTGTAGTGTTGGGTATCTTGAGGGAGTGAATTCTTGTGGTACATTGCTGATGTGGTTGAGAATCAACTGTAAAAACTAGTTGACTCAAGGTATCTATTTATTATGTACTCAAATTTTTCATATTAATACCAGATCTCTTAAGAAAACCTTGCAAATATTTAAATAAATGAACATTTTTGTTCTTGATTTTAATAAATTCATTATTTTATTGATGTTAAGTTAAATCACGTCTGAATGTAAAATGTTGTATGATATTATAATATGACGAGTTAGATGATGTCAAAATGTGAAAAGTTGTATGATATTTCAATATGACAAGTTAGATGACATTTCAATATGACAAGTTAGATGACATTTCAGTATGACAAGTTAGATGATGTCAAAATGTAAAAAGTTGTATGATATTTCAATATGACAAGTTGTATGATATTTTAATATGACAAGTTGTATGATATTTTAATATGGCAAGTTAGATGACACCAGAATGTATAATGAGATGAGTCTGATGACGTCAAAATGTTAAATATTATATGACATTCTGATATGACGAGTTAGATGATGTCAAAATGTAAAGTGTTTTATGACATTATAATATGACGAGTTAGATGATGTCAAAATGTAAAGTGTTTTATGACATTATAATATAATGAAGAATATCCTTATCAATTATGTATGCTGCTGGACTACTTCTGTGGGAAAACATTGTTCAGTTACCTTTTGTGTTAAATCTACAGCACAAAATTAGAGTACATAATACTGTCATTTACAAGAAATTAAAGTTGTCTGACAGGGTACGTTTTAACATACATCTTGATCTGTTCTAGGTTCTAACTGCAGAGAAGACTCCAGACTGGCAAGAAGAATCAGAAAACCTTTTGATCAAAAATGCAGAGGGGACAACACAGGACACTGTGCCTGAGAGTGAATCACCAGGCGACCGAAAATCAGCTGTTGCAACTCAAGTGGAGAAAAATTCCACACCTGGCATGAATGCCACAGCCTCTCAAGAAAATAATGTGACCTCAAGTACAGCACCTGTGGGGCAGAATGAACCAATCTCAAAGCCAATACCACCAGCATTGCCACCACAGGATGAGGGTGATTCAGTGGTTAGACAGAGAAAGTCTACCACACCAAGGTTGGTAAATCACACTGGATTTTACTGTCAGTGGTGACATCAGAAATGATTTTGTTATAGTTTGTTTTAGCTCCGGCTGTAAGGCCATTGGAGCTTATATTATGGCCCACCACTTTTGATTACACTTGGAATAAATGTTTATATCAAGGTTTTTTTTAGGAGTTCACTAATGGCTGAAATCCTTGTACACTAATCAGGAGATCTTGCATTTGATTAGCTGAGTTTGTTACAACTCTGGATGTTGTATTTCTGATATGATTTGATTAGCCCTGAAATATTTGCTTATATCATTCGATATCCATGCATACTAATGAGATGATCTCTCAGATAATTAGAGTTTTTTACTCAAGATCTTGTACTGATTCAATGATGAGTGAGATCCATGCATATTAATGAGATAATCTTGCATTTGATTTGCTGACATTGTTACCAGTCTGAAGGCCACATTTCTGATAAGACTTTGATCAAACTTTGGACATAAGCTTATATCATCAGGATCTTGTACAAATTTGATAATGAGTGAGATGCAGGTATATTAATAAATTGATCTTGCATCTGATTGTATGATCTTGTGTTATGTATTTTTAATTTTTATTTTTTGTTGGCTTTTCTTAATGATTATATACATCTGTATTTTGTTCTTGACCTTTGTCCAAATTCAGGTTAATGGTTTACCTGACAAGTGACATTTATTTGGTAAACAGCATAATAAATTGCTAATATTCCTCTGTAATCGTGGATTAATATTCAGATCATTATTGGTAGTAAACCTCTTTACTTCAATTTGAGTTAAAGATAAAGTCTTGATTTGGACCAAAGAAACTTCCAGAATATCAATTTCCTATAAGTTGACAGAGTATTTTCAGAAAATTTTAATTGGGACTTAGGTCAAGTAGAGGGGTATATAGTCTTGTTTACTAAGAATTATTCATTCTTGCCTTAACATCAGTAAATATTTTTGTGTTTGGTTTTATAGTTTCAGACCATAGAGTTGTAACACTTGCTAACACTCTTCATGCCACATTTTATCTGATTTTGATCAGACTTGAAACAATTGTTCTGGATGATTGAGGTCCACACTTATTAATGATGCTGTCTTGCAGTTGATTGGCTGAGCTTGCTAGCACTACTCTCGAAATCATGATCAGATTTTGGTCAAATTTGGTATGCAGGGCTTGTGTTTTGAGGAGCGCAAAAATTGCTTCCAGAGAGCGATTCATAGCTCACCCTGATCTTGTTGTTCAAAACAAAGATTTCCAGATGTTTTCTGAGTGAATTTCTAAAATTTTGTCCCAGATTTCAGTCACCTTTGACAATACTGATGTGTTTACAGGTGATTTCAACCTATACCTACTAAGAAAAAACAGCATGGGCAAGTCCAAGTTAAGTCTGACCAAGAAATTGAAAAAAGGAAAGCTTTTTGAGCTTGATGATAATCATGAACCTGCAGAGAAAATATGTTAAGAGCAGAAATATAACACATCATATCAAGACGCATGGAACTTCTGGACTGTCAAAAGAGAGTCATTTTTGTACATTGTTCATTGTGCAAATCTGATTTTTCTTGCACTCATGGCAGATGGTTTGACTGTTAGTGATATGGAATAAAAGGCACACAAGGACTTTGTTCCGTGTTCATTGTCTCACTGAGACAATTTTTTGTTTTAGATAGCCCCTTTTTCAGTGCCTTACAGTATTACGGATTATAGGCTTGAGTGTACAACACATAAAATATATGTTGTGAGAAAATACTATTTACATATCTTAAGCAGTACAATATCTACTCAACTTTAATTTACCAGCTTTTTCGGTCTGCAAAAAGGTAATTTCTCTTTGACTCCTATCAGTCAAGGTGTACATTGCTAATCAGATCCATATGTAAGAGGTGACTTATCATCTGTAATTTGGAGTTGTACTTCAGAAAAGTAAAGAAAGCAAACTGGATAGATAGATACCTAGATAGAGGTAGACAAAACCAGAGTAAAACTAAATGCAATTATATTATTGAGTGGAATATGTCACAAATAAATTGACAACTTACATTTTGTCCATCTGTATGACTAAAATTCATAGAAATCCATAATGCTTGCTATTTTGAATCCATTTATGTGATAAATCCATGAATTCTCTCATAGGCTACATAACAGCATAGAAAAAGTAGCCCAGAATGACCGAATTCACACTGCCCAGCAATAAGTTAATTCTGTTACTTCTTACAAATAAAGAACGAATATTAAGACGATGTTTTTGTGAATTACAGTATCCTGTAAATGTAACTGTCTAATGGCATCTGGTACAAATCCCAAGAATTCATTCTCATCATCGGAGTTACCAAATAAAGATCTGAAATCCTCCATCATTGTTTGGTTGTCATAAACATTGCCTATCCCCCAACTCCTCGTCTTTACTGTCATATATGTATGCTTTATGTGGAGACTGAGCTTGTAAATGCTAGTTTTATAATACAGTATGTGAATTCTATTAAAAAATGCAGCTGAAGAAGAGGTAATTGTGAGATGTGATAAAAGGAGTTCATATAAGGACTCGACCTTGCATAGATTAAGTATCATACTTGTGGCTCCATTGAAGGGTTGTTAGCTGGAAAATGAAGCAGGTGCTGCCTTTACAAGTTACAAGTTAAGAGATTAACATCAGATGGGCACAGGGAATTGTAGGACTCTGTTTGGCACTAAGAAGTATAAAATTTGTGACTTGATCAAAAGATTGTCAACTGATGCAACATTATGGGTATTGCCTTTACAAGCCAACAATTTATCTGTTCACATGCACTGGCAGATTAAATATCACTTGGGAATTAAATCTGGTTTTATGAAAAATGCAATATAAATTAAACCAGAACTTCAATTGCATCAAACACAAGGTGTTGTTCAGCACTAGCGGAAACAATATACTTTACTGTTAAAAATCATTGAATGGCACGTCAGTTTGAATTGAGTGTAATTTAATTTAATATTTACAAACTATGAATCCAGGTAAATATACATACAGGTATTGTAGAATGAATGCTATAATGAAAAGGATAAACACATTGCCAACCCTGTACATGAAAAGGATAAAAACAGTGCCTACCCTGTACATGATCAGGGTAAATGCAGTGCCTACCCTGTACATGAAAAGGATAAACACAGTGCCTACCCTGTACATGACAAGGATAAACACAGTGCCTACCTTCTACATGATCAGGGTAAATGCAGTGCCTACCCTGTACATGATCAGGGTAAATGCAGTGCCTACCCTCTACATGACAAGAATAAACACAGTGCCTACCCTGTACATGACAAGGATAAACACAGTGCCTACCTTCTACATGATCAGGGTAAATGCAGTGCCTACCCTGTACATGATCAGGGTAAATGCAGTGCCTACCCTCTACATGACAAGGATAAACACAGTGCCTACCCTCTACATGACAAGGATAAACACAGTGCCTACCCTCTACATGATCAGGGTAAATGCAGTGCCTACCCTGTACATGATCAGGGTAAATGCAGTGCCTACCCTCTACATGACAAGGATAAACACAGTGCCTACCCTGTACATGACAAGGATAAACACAGTGCCTACCCTCTACATGACAAGGATAAACACAGTGCCTACCCTGTACATGACAAGGATAAACACAGTGCCTACCCTCTACATGATCAGGGTAAATGCAGTGCCTACCCTGTACATGATCAGGGTAAATGCAGTGCCTACCCTCTACATGACAAGGACCCAGAAATTTGAATCAACATCATGAGATTCTCAACATTTAATAAGAAGTCATATAATTTGATAAGTTTTCTTTGCAAAAGACACATTCTCAGTACACTGTAAATAACAATATTTGATGAAAAATTTTGATCAATGAAAATGTCACTAATGCCTTCTGATATCAAGATTTAAATAAACAAATACCAATTAATCAATTTTGTCAAGTAAAATTCTTGTTTTAGTTCTAGTCTTTAATTTAGTTCAGTGCAGTCTTCATAAATGCAGTGTCCCCTTATGTATTCAGACATGAAAATTTCAGTCTTCCATCACAGCTTTTTGTCTGCAAGCATTTCTGTGAGAACCTAAGTGCTGACCATGTTTTGATGCCTGACATGTTGAAGTATTTGTGTTGAAAGAGCACCTGTTTTGATAGACCATATTGTGTTGGCAGAATGGGTATTCTATCAGACAAATTTTGCATTGCTTACTTTGCATATCTGCTATGTATATAATTCTTTAGCTGTGCCTCAAAGGACAGGCTAAAGTTTATCACATTCCAGTTTACATCACCTTCCTATAATAGGCAGATTACAAAACTACACAGAATTTATTGGTTGTATTATTGACTCTATTGTATCTGCTTTATCTATCTATCTATCTATCTATCTATCTATCTATCTATCTATCTATCTATCTATCTATCTATCTGTCCGTCTGTCTGTCTGTCTATCTATCTATCTATGTTTGTCTGTCTGTCTGTCATAACCAACATAGCTATCTTTTCGTTAACTGACACAATTTTATTTCCCGTTGCAGTTCAGGCAGTGAATTTGGTCGTGGTCGTATTCAGCTTACACTGCGCTACAGTTCACAGAGGGATAGAATGATTGTAGTTGTTCATAAATGCCAGTAAGTATAATAGTTAGCTCTGCAAATCATTTTGATTGCAGTTCCTGGCACAGTACTCCCTCATTTTGATTGCCGTTCCTGGCACAGTACTCCCTCATTATGATTGCAGTTCCTGACACAGTACTCCCTCATTTTGATTGCAGTTCCTGACACAGTACTCCCCCAAATTGTGATTGCAGTTTCTGGCATAGTACTCCCTCATTTTGATTGCAGTTCCTGGCACAGTACTCCCTCATTTTGATTGCAGTTCCTGACACAGTACTCCCCCAAATCTTGATTGTAGTTCCTGGCATAGTACTCCCTCATTTTGATTGCAGTTCCTGGCACAGTACCCTCTCATTTTGATTGCAGTTCCTGGCACAGTACTCCCTCATTTTGATTGCAGTTCCTGACACAGTACTCCCCCAAATCTTGATTGCAGTTCCTGGCATAGTACTCCCTCATTTTGATTCCAGTTCCTGGCACAGTACCCCCTCATTTTGATTGCAGTTCCTGGCACAGTACTCCACCTCATTTTGATTGCAGTTCCTGACACAGTACTCCCCCAAATTGTGATTGCAGTTTCTGGCATAGTACTCCCTAATTTTGATTCCAGTTCCTGGAACAGTACCCCCTCATTTTGATTGCAGCTCCTGGCACAGTATTGCCCCTCATTATGATTGCAGTTCCTCTTTGTAGACGATAAATATTGATTGTGGGTGCTACATGTTCAGTACATCGTGTGCTCTTTTAACGAAATCCAGATGGCTGCCTTTTATTTCCGAACACACCTGTCAAAGAAATCCCACAAATTATATTATTAACAATTATCACCTAGACACCTTGAAATCTCTGACATGCATCAAAACAATCTTTGAGCAGTCGATTGTTTCGAGTCGGCAAGCTCTGCTCATTTTTAAGCTACCCTCGGCTAGGTGGAGAAAAAAGAGAGAACCACAACTAATAGATCACCTTTATTTAAAAAAATACCAACATATTAATCACGCCGACTCGTATATTGCAACTTGCTTGTTATTTTTACCCTTCCTAGGCATGCATTCCAACACTCACCCCATATGGAGCCTCTCACCCTTGGCGCTCTAAGATTAGCCATCATACATGTACCGGTATTTCTACCCTTGATACTGAAATGTTTCTGTATATATATGTTCAGAATTATATTTCCAAAATCTTTTTATTTAGTTTGTATTAATATCTTAATTACACAGACATAAAGCTTGCATATGTTTGTAAGGTAGATTTTATTGATCACTGATTAGTAGAGGGTTAAACTGTGGATTGCAAGATGGCGGTTCTTTTGGAAAATATGCACACAATCGTGGCTCAAATACACGTATGGTTGCGTTTTCTGGTGGATGGACATGTATCAAATAGACAAAATAGGCAAGTAATACCTGTTTTTCATTCATTATCCTTTCCATGGTGTTAGACAAAATACTTGTTTTACTTCATGGCAGCATGTCGTTGTGTGAGCTAATGGTAACTTCATTACGGACGTGGGGGGGGGGGCAAAAATTTATCTTCCCGTTTGTTTTCGGACACCTAATTAAAGAATTTAATATGTATTCGGACGACAGAAAAAGTAATTATTTGTTGCCATCCAAAAACATGCTGTAAATACGGTAGTCATGTCATGAAGGGAGAGTGACATAATCATGTCATGAAGGGATAGTAACATAATCATGTCATGAAGGGATAGTGACACATTTTATGAAGTGGATGCACTAATTATTATCTTTATTATTGAATAGAAAGCAGAATACATGTATAATAATAATAATATATAGTGTAAAGTGCCTTATCCAAAGACACATACCATGGTAGGCTGACCCAGGTTAATCCAGTTTTAGGATTTGAACATGCACTGTTTTGGTCACTCATTTGTTACATTGACCACAGAGCCACCATGATGCCTTGATATAAAGTTCAGTAAATCAATATATTTCTGGCAAAATGATTAGGGCAATAAGCAATGATTAGGGCAGTAGGCAATGATTAGGGCAATAGGCAATGATTAGGCAGTAGGCAATGATTAGGGTAATAGACAATGATTAGGGCAGTAGGCAATAATTAGGACAATAAGCAATGATTAGGGTAGTAGGCAATAATTATGGCAATAAGCAATGATTAGTGCAACAGGCAATGATTAGGGTGGTAGGCAATGATTAGGGCAATGGGCAATGATTAGGGCAATAGGCAGTGACTATGGCAGTAGGCAATGATTAGGGCAATAGGCAATGATTAGAGCAGTAGGCAATGATTAGGGCAATAAACTAACAGTAATATAATTTCTTCTGCTTGCTCAATGGGAGTCTTATTGATTTTGGAATCAAAAAGTCAAAGATCAAGGTTACTGACTGAAAGCAGACAAATTGTTTCCACACAATAACATTAGTCAGTCATCACTTGGCCAGTGAGATAAAATGGAACAAAAACAAGTGAGTATAGCTGGACAATTTGTCACAGATAGTAGCAAAATATAGAAGAAATAGGATTAATCATATTGATTGCAGACATTTATTTCACACTCGGTTTTCATGAATGCCCTGCTTCGATTTCACAACTTATTTGTAGCTTTATGTCAAAAGAGACACGTTTTCTTCCTCTTACTGGTGAATTTTCAGTCATTTTAACAAAAGTCACAATTCCCATGAACATGACAGATTATTTTCAGCTGTACTCAACATCAGATATAGAATGATAATTATTAGAATTTCTTGTCATCTTTTAAATTAATTGCATTGAACCAACAATTCATAATTCTAAAGTACCAATTATGCTAACAACACTTGATTCTAATGTACCAGTTATAACAACAACCTATGATTCTAAAGTACCAATTATGATAACCCATGATTCTAAAGTACCAATTATGACAACAACCCATGATTCTAAAGTACCATTTATGACAAGCCATGATTCCAAAGTACCAATTATGACAATCCATGATTCAAAATTATGACAACCAATCATTCTAAAGTACCAACTATGATAACCCATGATTCTAAAGTACCAATTACAACAAAACCCATGATTCTAAAGTACTGGTTATGACAACAACCCATGATTCTAAAGTACTATTTATGACAACCCATGATTCCAAAGTACTAATTATGACAATCTGTGATTCTAAAGTACCAAGTATGACAACCCATGACTCTAAAGTACCAATTATGACAACAACCCTTGATTCTAAAGTATCAATTATGACTACAACCCATGATTCCAAAGTACCAGTTATGACAACAACCCATGATTCTGAAGTACCAGTTATGACAACCCATGATTCTAAAGTACAAATTATGACAACAACCCACGACTAAGTTACCAACTATGACAACAGCCATGACTCTAAAGTGCAATTACGACAATAACCCATGACTCTACCAGTTATGAATGAGATGTGATTTTCATGCCTTTATTACCTGGAACCTTTGCTATGCCTTTGTGTTTTACTGATTATGAATGATGTGTGGTCCTTATGCTTATGTTATCATTTGCCTTTGTTATTTCATATTTAAACAACCACAATTGTTTATCTGGCTTTGGTGTATCAGTTAAATGCTGTAACAATTCAATAAATAAATAAAGGAAGCCTTTAGAATAGATAGGAATTTGAATGGAGAAGTTAAACTTGTTGTAACGAAGTAAACCTATCCAAGAATTAAAGAAACAATCTTTACTCTGTGTGTGTGTGTGTGTATATATAGTTACGTATTGGCCCGTTCAGAGTAACACAAAGAAAGAGTGAAGACAACAAGCTTTGTAAATTTTAACAAAAATTAATTTATTTCCCTAGAAAACATGGAGAAAAGGTAAATATGTGAAACAAGACTTACGATTTACGAAGAAGATCCAAAAATTGTTCTAAATTTGTGAAAACACATAAGTCCTGTGAATAAACAGTTATAAATTGATACAGTCTGAATCTCAGTTCCGTTCCAAGATGGCGGACGATGACGTCAGACGAAGGCTAACACAAAATGTCCAGAATTTTCACTGTAAAGCACAATTTGTATTGTTCTGTTCCGATTTAGAAATAATTTCATCAAATGTCTTTGTCCAAAGTCAGTAGTGTTGTTCTCCAGGGAAAATAATTATTTAGAAAGTAGATGAAATACAGCTACCACCACTAACAACACACATGTTGTTCCTCGTACGAATGCGCAACTCTTTCCAGCACAGAAATACCTTTCTTAAGGTATTATAAACTCGGTAAGATGTTATGATGTGACTCTGAACCACGACTGACTACGATTACGACTCTGACTATGACTAAACTTTTCTTACAGGTAACTGAGCATTTAAAACAAGCTAATGCATCATTACATGTACACACGCATGAAGGACACGTGTGATTTCGAAATCACTACAATGCGTAAACAAGTATTATTTTGAAATAACGTGGTCACAGCCAACCATTTACATAGCTCTTTCTCATTGTTTACTTGATACGAAAAACCGTCATGCAAAAATCGTGCTTACACGAGTCACATTTACGTTTTAAATAAATACGATGTTTCTAACAAACTATTAGACCTTGCTAACATAATCATCACCATAACAATAATAACATTTAGTGATATAAAAATAAAATAAAAAATGAAACAAAGAATTAGAAGAATTTAAATTTTAACACATATGTAATTTAACTACAGGGTCGTAACACTTTCCCCCATAAAGAAAAAAGAAAGATTTATGTAATAAAGCTTTCTTTTTTACCAGATGTAAATTATACACGAGGTAAAAAAATTTACGTAAGAAGAACTTATGAATTTACGCAAAGGTGTATATGAAAATGACATTTCTATACACGGGAAAGTGCATCTGCAATTAAATTATCTTTTCCTTTAATGTGCCTGATATCAAGATTGTACTCTTGCAAAAATAAACCCCATCTCAACAGTCTTTGATTTTTATTTTTCATTCTGCTGATGAAAGTAAGGGGGTTGTGATCACTAAACACAACAACCGGAGAAGGAGCTGAACTGATATAAGCTTCAAAATGCTGTAATGTTAGCGTTAAAGCCAAGCATTCCTTCTCGATTGTTGAGTAGTTTCTTTGGTGTTTATTTAATTTCTTAGAGAAATAACACACTGGGTGTTCAACACCATTTTTGTCATCTTGAAGCAAAACTGCTCCAACCCCAACATCACTTGCATCCACAGATAGTTTGAATGGTTGACTGAAATCTGGAGCTGTTAAAACTGGTGTACTTTTAAGTATGGCTTTTAATCTATCGAAAGCCTCTTGACATTTTCCAGTCCAAAGAAACTTGTTTTTCTTTCTCAACAAGTTTGTCAGAGGTTCAACAATATCAGAAAATTAGAACAAAATTTGCGATAGTACCCGGCCATACCCAAAAATCGCATCAGCTGTTTTTTACTGACAGGCACAGGAAATTCAGAAATAGACTTGACCTTAGCATCTATAGGTTTAATCTGACCATGTCCCACAATATGTCCTAGAAAAGTAACACACGCACGGCAGAACTCACTTTTAGATAAATTAATAGTCAAATTTGCATCCGTGAGTCTGTCGAAGAACTTCCGAATCGTGGCTAGATGTTCTTTCCAGGTGTTGTTGTAGATGATGACATCATCAATATAGGCATCACAATTGTCTAGACCAGAAGTAATCATATTCATAAGGCGTTGAAAAGTACTTGGAGAACCCTTCATCCCAAATGGCATTACTTTATACTGGTAGAGTCCATCTGGAGTCACAAATGCCGAAATTTCTTTTGCTCTTTCTGTTAATGGAATTTGCCAAAAACCCTTCAGAAGGTCGAATTTAGTGACGTATTTGGCATTTCCAATTTTGTCGATACAATCGTCGATTCTTGGCAATGGAAATGAGTCTGTTTTTGTCACACTGTTCACCTTCCTATAATCCGTACACATTCGGAAAGTTTTATCCGGTTTCGGAACAAGAGTGCACGGTGAACTCCAATCACTCTTACTGGGCTCTATAAAATCATTTTCCAGTAAATACTGAATCTCTTTTTTCATGTATTCCTGTTTAAAAGGATTCATCCTGTATGGGTGTTGTTTCATGGGTTTTGAATCAACTATTTCAACGTCGTGAAAAATTTTGTTTGTCCTTGTAGGCACGTCTGGAAACAAGTGCTCATATTCAGACAATAATTGTTTAAGTTCACTTTTTTCTTGATTTTGTAAATGAGAAAGTTTCTGGTCTAGATTTTCCATAACTTCCGAATTCCGAAGATTTGTTGTTCCAAGATTAGTAGAATCCAACAGAATTCCTTCATTCAAATCCTCAGTTGGTGGGACAGGTACAACTAAATTAATTGCATAATTTATTTGGCTATTTCTTTTAAAATAGTAGTACTCCATTAATTTACTTAGACTTGAGTACTAATATTATAATTTAACTCATTCACTTTCTTTTTTACTTTGTAAGGGCCATAAAATCTTAATTGAAGAAAATTCTGCAGAATGCGCAAGAGAGAATGGACTTCATTACAGGACTCAAAAATTCTCTCTAGTAAAGTTTGTTGAAACCACAGTTTCACTTTTGACTTGAACTGCAGAATGCAAAATTCAAGTGTAACAAGCTGGAACATACCAGACCTGAAATCTGACCTTTGACTAGACTGAACAAATTTAAGAAGGCCAAATTGAGTAAAATTCCGCAACGGAATTGCCTTTGGAAAACTTGTTGACGCACACTTGATGGCCAACAAATTTTGGTTACCTGACTTGGTCTTTGGTAAGGGACCAACACAATCTACCATAATTCTACTGAATGGCTCATCAAATGCAGGAATTGGTTGTAGATGAGCTTTAGGTATCTTTTGATTTGGTTTTCCTACAATTTGACAAGTATGACAAGATCTACAAAACTTGCACATATCACTTTTAATTTTTGGCTAATAGAAGTGAGTCAAGATCTTGTGATACATTTTATTTATCCCTAAATGACCAGCCATAGGAGTTTCATGGGCCAAACTAAGTATTTCCTGTCTGTAAGGTTTCGGAACCACAATCTGATATTTTACTGACCATTCGCCACTAGCAGGTACCTTGGGAGGTCTCCATTTTCTCATAAGGACTCCATTTTTAATGAAGTAACAGACAGGTACTTCAGTTGCTTCAGTTTCACTAACGGCCCGCTGAAACAAGCAGGAGATCTCAGGATCCTTCTCCTGTTCGACGACAAGTGATTGTCGTTTGTCACCCTGATCAGATAAAAGAGAATGAGTATTCAAAAGAGGATCACTATGATCACTACCTTTTGACTGATCCAAATTAGAAGTGAAAGTGACCTCATCAAAAGCCTGACCAATACATGTGTCAGCTAAAGGAATGCATTCCTTATCAAAATCATTCTCAAGAGCTTTTTTTGCCATAGCTCTGGTAACTGCACAAGCTGGGAATAAATCAGGGATTTCTTTTTCAATAGGATCAACTTTCTGATCCAAAGAAGGCTTGTCAGTTACAAGCGGATTAACCACAACCTTGTCTCCAGCTAAGTCATTGCCTAGCAACAAATGAATGCCCTCAACGGGTAAAGTAGACACTACACCGACTGTCACAGGTCCTGAAACTAAGTCTGATGACAAATTAACAGAATGGGGAGGAACATTAACAAAGCCGCACTCTACTCCCTGAATGAGAACACTCTCATTAGAACAGGTCTTCTCAGAAGAAGGCAAAACACCTGACACTAAAAGACTCTGAGAAGCTCCTGTATCCCTCAAAATTTTAATAGGGATAGGATTGGCCAAATCACCCAAGAGTGATATAGAACCCTTCGACATGAATTGTTCAAAATTCTCCATAACACAATCAGACTGAGGTTTTTCAAACCCAACAAATGTATTGTTTTCAATACATGACCGTGACCTTGACCTCTTAGAAATAAGAGCATTTGGGATAGGTCTATCTTGATTCTGATGACTATATTTCAATTTGAAGCAATCAGAAATGACATGTCCTTTTTTCTTACAATAGGTACACGTAGGAATAGACAAGGATTTTGAATCAAGTCTCTCAGAGGCTTGATTTTTAGAATTTGTGCCGGATTGAGTTTTACTGAGAGTCGTATTTGGTTGAAACACCTTTCTATCAGTAGACTGCTGAGTGAAAGATTTGCTTACAGCAGGAACTTTATGAGTTAAGGAATACTCATCAGCAGCAATAGCAGCTTTTTCCAAGGTTTCAAACTTATGCTCTTCAAGATGATTCTTAATGTCACTATGGACACAGTTCTTGAACTCTTCAAGTAATATTAATTGTTCAAGACTTTCAAAATCATGTTCGATTTTCTTGGCTAAGCACCATCTTTTGAATAACTGTTCTTTTTCTCTAGCAAATTCAACATAAGTTTGTCTAGCATCTTTCCTATAGTTTCTGAACTTTTGCCGATAAGCCTCAGGGACTAATGCATAACCCTTCAAGATGCATTCCTTAACCAAATCGTAATCAGAACTTTGTTGTACTGACAGAGATATATAGATATCTCTGGCCTTGCCACAAAGTACACTCTGCAATAATTGAGTCCAATACTCTCTTGGCCATTTCGAATTCTCAGCAACTTTTTCAAAAAGAATAAAATATTTGTCTACTTCCTTTTCGCTAAAAGGGGGAACTAACTTGACATTTCCTAAAATGTTAAAATTTGAATTTGCACGAGAAGTGGAATCGTGCCTGTCACTTGCCAGCTCCAACTCTTTCATTCTAAGTTGAAATTCTTTATCTTTTTCCCTTTCCTGTACATGCATTTGTTCTTTTTGTAATTCAATTTGTTCTTTTTGTAATTCCATTTGTCTTTGTTTTTCCCTTTCTTCTATTTGTCTCTGTTTTTCCCTTTCTTCTATTTGTCTTTGTTTTTCCCTTTCTTCTATTTGTATTTGTTCCTTTTGTAATTCTAGTTGCCTTTCTTTTTCCCTTTCTTCTAATTGCATTTTCATTTGTTCATTCTGACTCTGAAGCTCGAGCTTCCTTATCTCTATTTCCATTTTTTTTATTTTTAGTTCTAATTCTTACTGTCAGAGTCTGTCATAGACTTAATGACAGATGCCAAAACACTTTGGTCAAAAACATTCTGTCCTACCGAAAATTGAATTAAAATCTTTTTGATTTCTTGCTTTGTCAAGGAAGCTTTAGCTTCAGAAAGATCGTACTTTCTGGCAAGTTCAAGCAACTCATCCTTCTTCAGACTATCCAACTGTTGTTGAGTTGGACTAGAAAGAAAACTCTCCACTTTTGACATTCTTAAAGAAAGTCTGTTGTTTTCACTAAGACTTCAAATAAAATGAACTAGGGAATTTAAATTTCAATTTTTAGCCAATTTCATATATCAGCTAAATTCATATATATCCATCCCGGACGAGCCCCCAATTTCTTTATGTTACGTATCGGCTCTTTCAAAGTAACACAAAGAAAGAGTGAAGACAACAAGCTTTGTAAATTTTGACAAAAATTAATTTATTTCCCTAGAAAACACGGAGAAAAGGTAAATATGTGAAACAAGACTTACGATTTACGAAGAAGATCCAAAAATTGTTCTAAATTTGTGAAAACACATAAGTCCTGTGAATAAACAGTTCTAAATTGATACAGTCTGAATCTCAGTTCCGTTCCAAGATGGCGGATGATGACGTCAGACGAAGGCTAACACAAAATGTCCAGAATTTTCACTGTAAAGCACAATTTGTATTGTTCTGTTCCGATTTAGAAATAATTTCATCAAATGTCTTTGTCCAAAGCCAGTAGTGTTGTTCTCCAGGGAAAATAATTATTTAGAAAGTAGATGAAATACAGCTACCACCACTAACAACACACATGTTGTTCCTCGTACGAATGCGCAACTCTTTCCAGCACAGAAATACCTTTCTTAAGGTATTATAAACTCTGTAAGATGTTATGATGTGACTCTGAACCACGACTGACTACGATTACGACTCTGACTAAACTTTTCTTACAGGTAACTGAGCATTTAAAACAAGCTAATGCGTCATTACATGTACACACGCATGAAGACACGTGTGATTTCGAAATCACTACAATGCGTAAACAAGTATTATTTTGAAATAACGTGGTCACAGCCAACCATTTACATAGCTCTTTCTCACTGTTTACTTGATACGAAAACCCGTCATGCAAAAATCGTGCTTACACGAGTCACATTTACGTTTTAAATAAATACGATGTTTCTAACAAACTATTAGACCTTGCTAACATAATCATCACCATAACAATAATAACATTTAGTGATATAAAAATAAAATAAAAAATGAAACAAAGAATTAGAAGAATTTAAATTTTAACACATATGTAATTTAACTACAGGGTCGTAACAATATATATATATATATACACACACACACACACTGTCAATGAATGAAGGTAAAGACAATAACATTAACAAACAAGCTAGTAACTTTGTGCTCCAAGCTTTTCTTTCACCTCTACAGTTGTAATACATGTATGACTTTGCATTACCAAGCTGATAAATATCAACTACCCAGCAAGCACTCTCACATCCACTTGGGCCTCCTGTCTTGGATTGCCAGAAGATGCACACATTAACAAATCACTTTGTTCGCCCTAATTTGTTCAAGATATTACCTTTTTTATCTGGTAGGGTTATTGCCCTTCATGTCTTGTTGCTTAATACTGTGTATGACATGATCCTGTTGGTGCACCTAGCCCCACAGTTTTTGAAGGATTGCTGTGAAAATTGGTAAATACTAAATTCATCACCTATAGATGTACATATGTCAAATCATAGTATTTGCAGCTATACTGGTCATATACCAGAAGAGCTTAAGGAATGGCATGTTGTCTGTCATATGTATGTCCATCTGTTAGCATAAATATGCTATCACTGCTCCTTGAAACTTTGTTGGTAATTACCAGGAAACTTTCCATGCATCCCAAAGTGTAACTGATCAATAATAAAAATGGTTTTGATTGAACATCAGCAAAGTCAACACAGTGGCCATCTTGAAAATGTTGTTATCACTACAGAATTGAAGGTCAGATCAGCATGTTATTTTCTTTGGAAGACTTTTTATGGTATTTTGTTGGTCCTAAATAAAATGGTGCTGATCTGATATCCAATATGGCCACCACAGCAACTGTATTGAAGAGCTTATTTTTGTCACTCCTTCTGAACAGAAAGTCATATAAACATGGGGTTTTAACTAGAATACTTCTTATAATATAATGTTTTGTTGATCATATTAAAGCTGACACAGTAGCATTTTACAGTCTTGTTACCAATACTCATGCTGAATGGATGACTATACAGCATGGGCTCTTCACTGATAGATTTGTTTTGATGTCTAGCTGGTCCTAGATGAACATGGTGCCAATCTGAAATCCAATATGGCTGCCACAGCAGACATCTGGAAAATGTATTTTCACTAATCCACCTGAATGGGTAAATATTTAAACATGGTGTTTTCACTGGAAGAATATGTTTAGTTGGTCTTGAAGGAAATTGTGCCAATCAGACATACAAGAGAACAGTCAATGGCATTTGCAGCAATAAAGTTAAATTTTCTATCAATTCTTAAACTAGTTTGAAATAAAAACATGATAAAGAAATAAAACTGTTTGAATGGAAACGTGATCATTCATGGTGTTTATGATCAGCAATATTTTGTATGAACCTGAGTGTTTAGCTCATCCTCCCACTTGACAGTGTCAGTGTCATGTTTTGTATGGACTTGACTGTTTATCTCATTCTCCCACTTGACAGAGTGTCATAATTTTATGGACCTGAGTGTTTAGCTCATTCTCCCGCTTGACAGTGTCATATTTTGTATGGACCTGAGTGTTTAGCTTATCCTCCCACATGACAGTGTCATATTTTGTATGGACCTGAGCATTTAGCTCATCCTCTCTGCTTGACAGCATCATATTTTGTATGGACCTGAGTGTTTATCTCATCCTCCTGCTTGACAGTGTCATATTTTGTATGGACCTGAGTGTTTAGCTTATCCTCCTGCTTGACAGCGTCATATTTTGTATGGACCTGAGTGTTTAGCTTATCCTCCTGCTTGACAGCGTCATATTTTGTATGGACCTGAGTGTTTAGCTTATCCTCCTGCTTGACAGTGTCATATTTTGTATGGACCCAAATGTTTAGCTCATCCTCCCACATGACAGTGTCATATTTTGTATGGACCTGAGTGTTTAGCTCATCCTCCTGCATGACAGTGTCATATTTTGTATGGACCCAAATGTTTAGCTCATCCTCCCACATGACAGTGTCATATTTTTTATGGACCTGAGTGTTTAGCTTATCCTCCTGCTTGACAGTGTCATATTTTGTATGGACCTGAGTGTTTAGCTCATCCTCCCACATGACAGTGTCATATTTTTTATGGACCTGAGTGTTTAGCTCATCCTCCCACATGACAGTGTCATATTTTGTATGGACCTGAGTGTTTAGCTCATCCTCCTGCTTGACAGTGTCATATTTTGTATGGACCTGAGTGTTTAGCTTATCCTCCTGCTTGACAGTGTCATATTTTGTATGGACCTGAGTGTTTAGCTCATCCTCCTGCTTGACAGTGTCATATTTTGTATGGACCTGAGTGTTTAGCTCATCCTCCTGCTTGACAGTGTCATATTTTGTATGGACCTGAGTGTTTAGCTTATCCTCCCACATGACAGTGTCATATTTTGTATGGACCTGAGTGTTTAGCTCATCCTCCTGCTTGACAGTGTCATATTTTGTATGGACCTGAGTGTTTAGCTTATCCTCCCACATGACAGTGTCATATTTTGTATGGACCTGTGTGTTTAGCTCATCCTCCTGCTTGACAGTGTCATATTTTGTATGGACCTGAGTGTTTAGCTTATCCTCCCACATGACAGTGTCATATTTTGTATGGACCTGAGTGTTTAGCTTATCCTCCCACATGACAGTGTTATATTTTGTATGGACCTGAGTGTTTAGCTCATCCTCCTGCTTGACAGCGTCATATTTTGTATGGACCCAAATGTTTAGCTCATCCTCCCGCTTGACAGCATCATATTTTGCATGGACCTGAGTGTTTAGCTCATCCTTCTGCTTGACAGTGTCATATTTTGTATGGACCTGAGTATTTAGCTTATCCTCCCACATGACAGTGTCATATTTTGTATGGACCTGAGTGTTTAGCTTATCCTCCCACATGACAGTGTCATATTTTGTATGGACCTGAGTGTTTAGCTCATCCTCCCACATGACAGTGTCATATTTTGTATGGACCTGAGTGTTTAACTTATCCTCCCACATGACAGTGTCATATTTTGTATGGACCTGAGTGTTTAGCTTATCCTCCTGCTTGACAAAATGTCAAAGCAATGATTTGCATTTTAGTAAAGGAAGTAAAATATATGATTTTAATGAACTGACAATTCTTAAATTAAATGAAATATAATTCAGGAAAATAAATAAATAAATAAATCTGACTTATGGGGAGGGGCAGATCTCTTTGTATATATATATATATATATATATATATATATATATATATATATATATATATATATATATATATAGCACAAATTGACAAACACCTAGCTACCAAACAATGTTAAGAAAAATGCAGTAGCTTTGTATCATGCTGCTGTTGGGCAGAATCTTTGTGTCATGCTGCTGACAGGCAGAAGCTTTGTACCACACTGCTGTCAGGCAGTAACTTTGTATCACATTGATACCAGGCAGTAGCTTTTTACGACTCTGCTGTCAGGCTGTAGATTTATACCACACTGCTGCCAGACAGTAGCATCGTGTTACATTTCCATCAGGCAGTAGCTTTGTATCACACTGCTGTCAGAGAGTAGCTTTGTACCACACTGCTGTCAGGCAGTAGCTTTGTATCACATTGCCACCAGGCAGTAGCTTTGTACCACACTGCTGTCAGGCAGTAGCATGGTATGACATTGCCATCAGGCAGTAGCTTTGTATCACACTGCTGTTAGGTAATAGCTTTGTATCACACTACTGTCAGGCAGTAGCTTTGTGTCACACTGCTGTCAGGCAATAATTTTGTATCACACTACTGTCAGGCAGTAGCTTTGTGTCACACTGCTATCAGGCAATAGTTTTGTATCACACTACTGTCAGGCAGTAGCTTTGTGTCACACTGCTGTCAGAGAGTAGCTTTGTACCACACTGCTGTCAGGCAGTAGCTTTGTATCACATTGCCACCAGGCAGTAGCTTTGTACCACACTGCTGTCAGACAGTAGCATGGTATGACATTGCCATCAGGCAGTAGCTTTGTATTACACTGCTGTCATAGCTTTGTACCACACTGCTGTCAGGCAGTAGCTTTGTATCACACTGCTGTTAGGTAATAGCTTTGTATCACACTGCTGTCAGGCAATAGCATTGTATCAAACTGCTGTCAGGCAATAGTTTTGTATCACACTACTGTCAGGCAGTAGCTTTGTGTCACACTGCTGTCATACATGCTTTACACCCTTAGTCTCATTCTTGATAAGCTCCTAGTATTTCTAACAGTACTCAAATTGAAGGTTGTGAAAGGTTTATTGATGATAACATCATGTGATAAATGTGGAATTTAATAATTATCTATTTATTCCAGGGGTTTGCCAGCCATGGACAGAGATCATTTCTCAGATCCATATGTCAAGTTATACCTTTTACCTGACAAGTCCACCAAGGGCAAGCGTAAGACTAGAGTCATCAAGGACAACCTTGATCCCATCTATGATGAAACGTAAGTTCTCTGGATGTCTCTCATTTATATAGATTTGCAAGTAATCTGTATCTGTTTTGAGTTTAAATATATTAGCTGGTTGGATGTCAGAGTATTTAACTTTTGAAAAGTGGTATTTGTTTATAATTTATATAAATGAAGATCCAAATTCATATTTGTCACAGGTGGTCTGCATAGTATATACTATATTTCTGTGGGAGCCTACCTTCTAAATGTTTTTTTTGATAAGGTGAGCTTATTTAAGATTTTGAGTCCATATTTTATAGGAATCATGAAGTCCAGAAACTTAGATAAGTTATAAAATTCACAAAATAAAGAAATGGCCATAGGATAGCAAAGGTGAGTGATGCATATTAGTTCTTGCTGTTTATATCACAGCACAATACAGGTCACTTGAGCAGTAGTTTTACATCACAACACAATACAGGTCACTGGAGCAGTAGTTTTACATCACAACACAATACAGGTCACTGGAGCAGTAGTTTTACATCACAACACAATACAGGTCACTGGAGCAGTAGTTTACATCACAATACAGGTCACTGGAGCAGTAGTTTTACATCACAAAACACAATACAGGTCACTGGAGCAGTAGTTTTACATCACAAAACACAGTACAGGTCATTGGAGCAATAGTTTTACATCACAAAACACAATACAGGTCACTGGAGCAGTAGTTTTACATCACAACACAAAACAGGTCACTGGAGTAGTAGTTTTACATCACAAAACAATACAGGTCACTGGAGCAGTAGTTTTACATCACAACACAAAACAGGTCACTAGAACAGTAGTTTTACATCACAACACAATACAGGTCACTGGAGCAATAGTTTTACATCACAAAACACAATACAGGTCACTGGAGCAGTAGTTTTACATCACAAAACACAATACAGATCACTGGAGCAGTAGTTTTACATCACAAAACACAATACAGGTCACTGGAGCAGTAGTTTTACATCACAGAACACAATACAGGTCACTGGAGCAGTAGTTTTACATCACAAAACACAGTACAGGTTACTGGAGCAGTAGTTTCAGATCACAACACAATACAGGTCACTGGAGCAGTAGTTTACATCACAACACAATACAGGTCACTGGAGCAGTAGTTTTACATCACAACACAATACAGGTCACTGGAGCAGTAGTTTTACATCACAACACAATACAGGTCACTGGAGCAGAATATGAAAATTTTAGGCCAGTTTCAAACATATTACGATCATATACCTTGGAGTCAATATACATGATGGGTTTTTTCGTTTACTGTTTAATTACATTTACATAATGGGTTTGGGGGTCCCAGGTGGCCAAGTGGTCTAAAGCACTCACCGTTAAGGATCACTGCCATCTCACCTGTCTGTATGGATTCGAGTCTCGGGTTCGACCAATATGGGTAAATAAGAAAGCTTGCCAGTAGCTTCCTGTGGATCAGAGGGTCTTCCCGGATTTCACCTGGGTTCTTCCTCCACCACTACTGGCCGCCATGTATAGCCTATCATGTGCTGAAAAATAGTGTTGAGCCCTACAACAACAACAACAACAACAACCTAATGTTTTTTTTTCATTTACCATGTAATTACATTTATGTAATGGTTTTTTTTCATTTTATTCTCACTGTATGATTAATAGTTACCAATTCATCCTTATTGCAAAGGTAAAAAGAGGTTAATCTCCAAACAGGATAACACACTGTTGTCAATGTGACAGATTTGCTATGATGTATTTGTCCATGCAAGACAACACTTTTTGACAATTGTAGAATTGTTTCATTTTGTATTGCTAGATAATGTAGCATAGTGACAGTTTATAGTTCAGATGTTAAAAGAGTACAAAGACTTATAGAATGCAAGTTTTCAACAAGTGGAAGAAGGTTTTACACGTGTTATGTATATTTAATTAAATTGTTTGTTTGTTAATTTTAAAAATAAATTTCATTACATGTTATTGTAATGTAACATTGTATGCTGGATTTGACCTTGTCCAAAATTGAGTTCATTTCTGGTTGACCTGATTGACTTTTTTATATTTTTTTAATTTATTTCATTTATGTAAACAACTAATAACAGCTTCATTATTCTCTATGTGTATGAGCTTATTATCAGGATTATTAATCAGGGAAACAAGAAGGAGTAAATATGTTGATCAGGGTCAGGGTTTTGGAGATTCCTAAGTGAATTTAGTAGGCTGTTGTGCTGTAAATAAACAAGGCTCATTAGATCATTCTAGAAGGTTATTTTCCATTAGGTAATGGTTGATTTTAGAAAATGCTAATTGTGACCTGAGGTCAAACAGAGAACTATATTATCTTGTGATTGTGAGGATTTTACCAGGTATGCTTTAACATCTAGCACTTTAAGTTGTATTATGTTGTGACCAGTTTGGGCTGAATTTTATTTTCTTCAAATTATTGAATTCAAGTGATTATTTTCTCTGGAAATACAAAAGTGCTCTGATAAAATTCTTGGATAAAGACATTCACTGGAATTTATACTGAATTCAAACCTGGAATAATATTTCTGTGATTCAGCAAGAGACTATTAACACATCAGTACTTTGCAGGCTATAACAAACATGTCATCGCCTTCAGTTTTGGCTCTCTTCAGGACTTGAACTGAGTTTTATTTAGGACTTTTTATTACTAGGACTTGTGTCTTTAATTCTTGGATTATTTTTTGGATTTAATTCACAATACCATAAGTTCTTTTTTTTTTCATTTTTCACTTTGTATTCTAGGAAAATAAATTATTTAAATTTTAAAAAGCTTGATGTCTTCACTCTTTTGTTAATTATTTTAAGAGCGCAGACTCATAACACATGTATGAAATATAATAATAATAATAATAATAATAATAATAATAATAATAACCCAATTATTGGATTAGGATAATGAAATACAGGTATAAGACTGAATAATGAATTACAGGTAAGGTGTTAAATAAAGCTGTATTATGAAATACAGGTAAGAAGGTTTGAAATAAAGCTGGATTGTGAAATTCAGGTAAGAAGTGTTAAATAAGGCTCTATTATAATACTCGGGTAAGAAGGTGATAAATAAAGCTGGATTATGGAATATATGTGTGGAGGTGTTAAATAAGACTGGATTATAAAATACAGGTGAGGAAGTGTTAAATGAGGCTGTTTGAAATATTAAGACAATCAGGTGCCCACAGTAAATGGATGTATAAATAACTCTTTACAGGTTTGAGTTTCAAGTTCCTCCAGGAGAAATAAACAGCCGTAGTTTGGAGGTAACAGTGAATAATGACAACACATTCAAACAGGACTTAATTGGCATGATTGTTATAGACCTGCAAAATCTGGATGTGACCAAAGCCCTAACTGAATGGTAAGACGATAAATGATTTTGGGGAAGAAACAATGAATTATCAAAAAGTTAATATATTAGAAAGGGATGTGTATAAATATTAGATACTACAGCTCTCCATTGTTATAACACCCTTTGAAATGGATGTGTGTAAATGTTAGATACTACAGCACTCCGTTGTTATAACATGATTTGAAATGGATATGTGTAAATGCTAGATACTACAGCACTCCATTGTAATAACGCCCTTGGAAAGGAATATGTGCAAATGTTAGATAATACAGCTCTTCATTGTTATAACACACATAGAAAGACATAGGATATGTTAGATACTGCAGCTCTCTATTGTTATAACACCTTAGAAATAGATATGTGTAAATGTTAGATACTGTAACAGCTCTCCATTGTTATAACACCTTAGAAAGAGATATGTATAAATGTTAGACACTGTAACAGCTGTCCATTGTTATAACACCTTAGAAAGAGATACATGTAAATGTTAGATACTGTAACAGCTCTCCATTGTTATAACACCCTTACAAAGGGATAGTTGTAAATGTTAGATACTGCATTAGATACTACAGCTCTCCATTGTTATAACACTGTTAGAAAGGGATATGTATAAATGTTAAATACTGTAAAAGCTCTCCACAGTTATAACACCCTTACAAATGGATATTTGTAAATGTTAGATACTACAGCTCTCCATTGTTATAACACCCTTAGAAAGGGATGTGTTTAAATGTTAGATACTGTAAAAGCTCTCCATTGTTACAACACCCTAGGGATATTTGTAAATGTTAGATGCTACAGTGATATTACTGTGTTATAATATATTCAGCAGCACAGACCCCATTTACTGTGTTATAACATATTCAGCAGTTATGACATCATTTATTATGTTGTAACATATTCAGCAGTTATGGTCCCTCATTACTATGTTATAATGGAGTCAGGTTGTATGTTTGTGATTGAAAACATTTCCCTTGGCAATAACATTTTCAGACAGCATTTCATTTTAATGAAAACAGCAAAATTGGAGTTGTGTCTTTATGTGTAGGGTTTTTTGGGGCGTTGAAGTTACCAACATCCACTAGGATAATGTATCTTCAAGTTTGCATACATTGAAAAAACTGCTTTTGTAATACTTATTTTCAGGTTTACGTATGGTGATGAATCTGCTTTTGTATTGTTTATTGTTGCCTTTGACTATTATCATTTTCTGAAAATCATAACCAATACAAAACTATTCTTGTTTTCCTAATGTAGGTTTGATCTGAGGCCAGAGAGTAAAGGGCAGCGACCAGTCTCCATAGAAACAGATGTCTGAAAGGTTAAAGCCATGACAGAGAAAGAACACTGATTCTTAGCTTTTGCAACTGTTAAAGTGTTGGATTTAATAATTTATAATATCAGTCATCATAACGTTTTAAAATGATGTATTTTTGTATAACAATTTATAATGCCAGTCCTCAAGGCACGTTCTAAAATAACAACAAATGGACATGAAGTAGGTTGTTAAATATACTACAAATCTTTCATTTCTAGTAAAGGACCTTTATGAATATTCCATTTCGGTTTACAAATCAGTTCTAGTAAGGGCCTTTATGAATGGAATGGTTTACAAATCATTTCGAGTAAGGACCTAGTATATGAATGGAACTGTTTACAAATCATTTCTAATAAAGGGCCTATATGAATGGAATTGTTTACAAATCATTTCTGGTAAAGGGTCTATATCAATGGAATGGATGCATGAAGTTGAACGCATCAGTAAAACTGCATGGAGTAAACAACAATTTCCTCTTTACCTCCTGATGTCTTGATTTCTACTATTGCTCGTAGAGTAGAAGATTTGTTAATTATACCTTTAAATCTGATTGGGTTAAATTTGCAGATAATGGATCCAAGTAAATGCAATCCCTTAACCTTGATATTGTCATATACCTGTTGAATAAAATTAATTAACTACTTGAGTAATTAATTAATTAGTTGTATCTATTCTGGTCCAAAATACTGTGAAAAAAGTAAAACATGTCACTTTAACAGATATATATTAGTGGAATCGGTGTGTTTTGATGTGTAACAAATATGGCTATCATAGACACCAACCATCTTGAAATGTTTTTTTTTTTTTAAATCATATGTCCACTTTTGTTTTTGATCACATAAATGTAAGTATATGGAGATGTGAAAGTTATGGATCATGGGATCAAGAAATATGTCTTTTGTACATGGTTATTCTTTTTATAAACTCTGAATTAAAATTATATGGCAGTTAACAAAATGAGACCCATAAACATTGACCTGTATGATCAGGTGGCCTTTACATGAATATGTCCACTTAGGCAGATTTCATCTGATAGAAATACAAAACATAAGTCTTAACTACTTGCTTAACATGCCATGTATAGTCAGACTTGCCATTTGCATTTGCCTTTTCTGTTTACCAGAAAGTATATTTTGTTATATATTTTATATCTGCCAATCATATCACTATAACTATAGCCAAGGTTGAGAAACCTCTTTTTACAGCAGATGGGGGAGAACTTTCAAATGCTGCTTATAGAGAAATTTTCAATCATACTTGCCCAAACCTGTACATAGAATGGGAAGGACATACAGTACTTCCTCACTATCAAGTCACCTCAATATAAGGCAATCCTGTTTATAAGGACATGGATCCCATGCCATTATTTGTTAGTACTATGTATAAAATAAGGTGGTCCACTTTAATGAATGGCATTAGAGTGAGGGCAGATGATTTAGATTCTTGTGCAATTTTTGGAAAGTCTTATACAGACAATTAAAAATTGTTTGATTGGAGGATTTTTTTCATCCTCTTTAATGTAAACTTGTAGCACCTGCACTGATTTTTAAATGCTGCATTACTGTTAGTGATGTTAAGTATTGTTTGTGTTCAGTGTACATCTAAAGTCTTGGTTCTTGTTTCTTTTGTAAATCTGTGGACCTTACAGTAGACAGTTTTAGGATTCGGAGAGTCAAATATTGTGACATTTATTTTCATTTATGACAAAATCGTGCCTTGATGCCAGACTCAAATACTCATATACCAACATTTTGTATTTTTGTAATGGCAAGGTTAAACCATGTTTAACAGTTATAAGGTATTGAATAGAGTATGCTTATTATTTCAACATCAGGTGGGAATTTTAGAAAATCTTTCATTTTGGGGGGAGGGTTCAGTTTCTTACTTCAAATTATTAAAACAAAAGAGACAATGTATGATAATGTATTAAAATATTTGTTTTCTAGACAACATAGTGTTTTTACGTATATGTTGTTTAATAACTCCCTAAACAATGATGATTTTCAGCCTTAAATAGTGTATATAGGATGCTAGAATAAGAAAGTTTATTAAAAGTGTTTATATATTTAATGTGGTGAAATCATATGCCTAGGAGACATATCAAACCAGGAATCACAAGTGTAAAAACAAAAAACTGAGATATCCTGTATTTTGTTACCGATAGAAATACACAAATATGCAAAAACTAGTTTTTTATAAAGCTAATTGTGAGGTGATTATACATATTTTTCATACAGAGAATTCCACCATTTTTATCAAAGTCAGAACTTTGTTTGGATTAATGCACTAGGGGTTCTCTTTTATTTATTGTATTTTCTTGTGTGTAATGCGTGACCAACTCCAAACATCTTAGAACCCATCTTCACATCATGCACAGGCAGATCAGAGTGCACCTGTTTGCTCCACCTGTTTTTTCCTCCTATGCTTACAAGTGGACAGTACAGACTCAGTTCTACAGGTGTGTAATGTACAGGCAGATCAGAGTATTCTCTTTTTGTTTTACCTGTGCTATCAGGTGAACAGTAAAATCCCAGATCTGCTGGTGTGTAATGTACAGGCAGATCAGAGTATTCTCTTTTTGTTTTACCTGTGCTATCAAGCAAACAGTACAAACCCAGATCTACAGGTGTACAATATATGTCAGATCAGGTCTATACTGTTCATGGCTGATGTTGATCATGCACAGATGGATACACTGAAGGAAAACTCCTTGTGTATTTATGTCAGTATGCTCTGAGTGCATGGAAAAATCATATTTGCAACCATGGTACATGCATTTGTTATTGATGTAACTAATTATTCTTGTATTTTATGAAAAGAATCTCAACATGTAAATAATTGTATGGCAAACAGTTGTACTATTACATTGGGGAAGTACAGTATCCAGTTCCTTCCATGCAACCAGTGGGGTGAGGCAGGAAGGTGTTCTTTCACCATCGTTATTTAATATATACATACATGAGCTAAGTCGCAAGTTGGGTCAGTGTCACATGGGGACATGTTTGACACTAAATGTGTTATTTCTTAACAATTTTAGTTTTGCTGATAAGGAATAGGTTTAAGGAAGTTATTAAAGATATGTGAACATTACGCATTTGAGAATGATATCCTATAAAACACAAAATCGGTATGCATGGTCTTTCAATCAACTTCTTACAAAATACCATCTCTTTCTGTACTTCTTAATGGCCCTGCCCTTACATATGTCAACAGTTACATGTATTTGGGTTATATTTTAAAATCCAGTCACTCAGATGCTGAGGATATGATGAGACATGACAGATTTTTGTGTACTCAAACAAACTTGCTTTTATTTAAATTTTGAAATTGTTACTTGAATATCAAAAATTAGAAATCTTACTGCTGCACAATGTAATGCACTCCTTTGTGGACAAACATTAGTGAATGCATTAAAAGAAAACTTTTTACTGGTTATAATTATAGTCTTCGTTTTCTATTAAGCCTTCCTAGATGGAACAGTGCCTCTAACATGTTTGTAAACTATATTATATTCAGTTTTGAAGAAATAATGAGAAAGTGTGTTTTCAATGATGACAAGAATATCGAATAGTAAGAATTGTATCTGAAATTTCTGTGGAACTTTGACATTCATTTAAATTCTCTGGTTATAGATAGATGGAACTGATTTGCTCTTTAACTGTCTTACCTAATTTTATTGTTAACAATGCCGGACACATTCTGTAGTTGTAGATGTGTCTTTGTATTAGACATGAGATACCTATGATCTTTCATGTTTAAAATACTTCTGTATTTAATTCAGATGTATGGACTATGCAGTCTGAAATAAAACTTATCGTATTTTATCTTATCTTATCTTATCTTATCTTGTTGTATTTTATCATATCTTAATAGCATTTTGAACATATGTTTTAATCAGCAAAGGGGAACAATTCATATCGCATCTAATATACAGCTATTAATTAGTTAAATTAGCATTAGGGAATTTGTTTGTTTTCAAAGGAATGTTTGCATAAGATTATGTATACCTATCAAATACTCTTAAGTAATGGAAGCTATTATATATTTTTGTTCTCCAGATATTTCAATATTATTCCAACATTTTCAAGCACAGAAAACTGTTTCTCATGCATTGTTGAAAGACATTATTGTTTTAGCTGGAAAAGAAATTGTTTGCCCTTGAGGCTTAGTTCATCTCTGTGATTGATAGTTTTGTATTGTCTACATGTTGATTGATAGTCTTGTATTGTCTATATGTTGATTGATAGTCTTGTATTGTCTACATGTTGATTGATAGTTTTGTATTGTCTAAATTGGATCTGACCTGTTCTACATGTTGATTGGTAGTCTTTTGTTGAAAACATTGGATCTGGCCTGTTCTGCATGTTGATTGGTAGTCTTTTGTTGAAAACATTGGATATGACCTGTTCTACATGTTGATTGGTAGTCTTTTGTTGAAAACATTGGATCTGACCTGTTCTACATGTTTATGTAAATCACTGATTGGATGTATTAGATATTTGTCTTCTGGGATCTAGGAATTAATGGTACATAAGTATTTTTCTGTATCATACATATGAAAAAATTGATTCAGCTTCTGATATTTTGTGAATATTATCTTCAGACAGATTTATAGCTGTCATGAACTATTGTTGAAATATTTACATATCAAAGACGATACACCCTTACGAACAATACACATTAGCATGGATTAATGTAATTGCTATGTTGTCTTAAAAGCACAAGATTTGTAATATTGCTTTTTTTTTTGTGTGATGAGCATCAGCTTTCAAGACTCATCACCAATGTGTACTTTGGAATATATTTAAAGTATGTTCAAATAGATTTTGTTTATTGCTGTCGTATGTTAGATGGTCACCTGTTTTGAGAGTGCTTGTTGTAGTATACATGTTTGTGCCTAAAGTCACAGCATGTCCTGTCACATCCATGGCAAACAGTTCTTGCTCAGTAACTTTTGAAGTACTTCTTGGATTGAAACCACATTTGATATGTAGCCTGATGTTGATAAAGAGTTTGGTCAGGTTCCACTTTTATTGTTTTCTGAAAATTTTACAGAATTTGACTTGGTACATTTCCCTTCAATGGACATATTCCCTAGAATAAATGGGATGTCTGTCATGGGTGCCCAGGTGCAGGAAGTTGTGGCTATCAGAGGGAGTCAGGTGCAGGGAGTTGTCTTATGCATACAGGAAGTGGAAGCGCTTTCAAAAGGAGTCAGGTGCAGGTTGTTGTCTTATTGTATACAGGAAGTGGAAGGGCTATCAAAGGGAATCGGGTGCAGGTTGTTGTCTTATTGCATACAGGAAGTGGAAGGGTTATCAAAGGGAATCAGGTGCAGGTTGTTGTCTTATTGCATACATGAAGTGGAAGGGCTATCAAAGGGAATCAGGTGCAGGTTGTTTTATTGCATACAGGAAGTGGAAGGGCTATCAAAAGGATTCCGGGTGCAGGTTGTTGTCTTATTGCATACAGGAAGTGGAAGGGCTATCAAAGGGAATCGGGTGCAGGTTGTTGTCTTATTGCATACATGCAGTGGAAGGGTTATCAAAGGAAGCCAGGTGCAGGTAGTTGCACTATATTACATAATGTGGAATTCTTCCCACAAAAAAGATTACAATATAGTCGATATATTGCAACTTTGAACTGGAGTATTCTAAAAAAATGTTGCTTTGGTTTTGCACAAATATGAAAGTTATGTTACTAACAGTGAAGTTGTAAATCTTTTAAAGTTTAGAAATTTAATAAAGCACAATTTTTTTTAATATGTAAATGATTGTGAGGTGTACAGAAAGATAAATTGTATCGATGGAAAATTTGTGTTGTATGAACATATTTTTTTCCTCATTTTCATCCTTTGAATCCATCAACTGTTGGTCTCAGTTTTCTTAATTATGCAGTCTAATCTGATCAGACACAGATAATGCAGTCTGATCTGATTATTCAGACATAATGATGTCTGATCTGATTATTCAGACACAGATAATGCAGTCTAATTTGATTATTTAGACACAGATAATGCAGTCTGATCTGATTATTCAGACACAGCAGTCTGATCTGATTATTCAGACAGTGCAGGCTGATCTGATCATTCAGACACAGATAATGCAGTCTGATCTGATTATTCAGACAATGCAGTTTAAGCTGATTATTCAGAAATGCAGTCTGATCTGATTATTCAGACCATGCAGTCTAATCTGATTATTCAGATAATGCAGTCTGATCTGATTATTCAGACAATATAGTGTAATATGATTATTCAGACAATGCAGTCTGATCTGATTATTCAAACACAGACAATGCAGTCTAATCTGATTATTCAGACAATGCAGTCTAATCTGATTATTCAGACAATGCAGTCTAATCTGGTTATTCAGAAATGCAGTCTGATATGATTATTCAAACAGTGCAGTATAATCTGATTATTTAAACAATGCAATCCAGTCTGATTATTCAGACAGTGCAGTCTGATCTGATTATTCAGACACATACAATGCAGTCTAATCTGATTTAGACAATGCAGTCTAATCTGATTATTCAGACAATACAGTCTAATCTGATCATTCAGAAATGCAGTCTGATCTGATTATTCAGACAGACAATGCAGTCTAATCTGATTATTCAGACAATGCAGTCTAATCTGATTATTCAGACAATGCAGTCTAATCTGATCATTCAGACAATGCAGTCTAATCTGATCATTCAGACAATGCAGTCTAATCTGATCATTCAGACAATGCAGTCTAATCTGATGATTCAGACAATGCAGTCTAATCTGATCATTCAGACAATGCAGTCTAATCTGATGATTCAGACAATGCAGTCTAATCTGATCATTCAGACAATGCAGTCTAATCTGATCATTCAGACAATGCAGTCTAATCTGATCATTCAGACAATGCAGTCTAATCTGATCATTCAGACAATGCAGTCTAATCTGATTATTCAGACAATGCAGTCTAATCTGATCATTCAGACAATGCAGTCTAATCTGATCATTCAGACAATGCAGTCTAATCTGATTTCTAATCTGATTATTCAGAAATGCAGTCTGATCTGATTATTCAGACAATACAGTGTGATCTGATTATTCAGACACAGACAATACTGTCTAATCTGATTATTCAGACAATGCAGTCTAATCTGATTATTCAGAAATGCTGTCTGATCTGATTATTCAGACAATACAATGTGATCTGATTATTCAAACACAGACAATGCAGTCTAATCTGATTATTAAGACAATGCAGTCTAATCTGATTATTCAGACAATGCAGTCTAATCTGATCATTCAGAAATGCAGTCTGATCTGATTATTCAGACACAGGCAATGCAGTCTAATCTGATTATTAAAACAATGCAGTCTAATCTGATCATTCAGACAATGCAGTCTAATCTGATTATTCAGAAATGCAGTCTGATCTGATTATTCAGACAAAACAGTGTGATCTGATTATTCAGACACAGATTGTTCACATTAAATATGTTCATGTGGTTAAATTGTGAGGTTTTTACAATTTGTGCAAAAAATTTATGGCTACAGTTTTACAAATGGCCTCATTTACCTTATTTTATTTCAGTAAACATTGTTTCTACACATTTTGCAATTGGCCTCCTTTATCATGTTTACACATAACAAACTTAAAATTGTACTTACAATTTAAATACAGTGTCACACTTTTGATGGAAGATTACATGATGTTGTTTACGTTTGTATTAAAAATATTATAGTGGGGTTACAATGATATTCAATGTAGTAGCTCTTTGCCATCACCTCCTCAATAAAGTTCCAAGTAGGAGTGAAAGTAAATGCTAAATAAATATTAAAGTGAACATAAGTTTTAAACAAAGATGGATACATGTATTTTAATTTAATGTAAACTACTTGGTTATAAAGACATTTTATTCAGCCACTCTTAAACTGCATAGTACATACAAATATTTTTATTTTAACAAAAAATATATAAAACAGGAGTAATAAATAAGCAACTGACTACATTCAAACAGTAATATAATTTAATCAACTACTTTGCTCTGAAGTGAGTATTTGTATTAAATTTCAAAAGTTGTAGTTAATTACATTTTAAAATAACTGACCTCTTTTCTGATGAGATAGTTGAGAGAATGCAGTCATAATGATGAGATAAGTCGTAATGATGAGATAACAAGTCAGATTAATGAGATAAATTGTACTGATTAAAATAACAAGTTGTATTGATGAGAATATAAGTCAAAATAATGAGATAACAAGTCAAAATAATGAGAAGATAACAATTTAATTCAACCTGATGTAGTCATAATCATTAGATAACAATTTACCAAGACTTAATGTTGTCTGAACTGAGTTTAAAATCAGCTGGATGTTACACTTTTGTTATAAATGCCAGAAGTGCAATTATTATGTGATACTCTATGTTGATAAACAGTGTTTTGTTAGAACTCATGACTCTATTGTACATTGCTGTCTGTAATACTCCAGTAGTCCCGGTAAAGACTCAATTCATAAACATATGTTGCAATGACTAAATTCTTGAAGATAACAAAATTGATCAAGGAATCAAGTTGATTTATTTATCAGTATACTAACATAGTAGTATACATGTTATGTATAAATTATCAATCTTTAAAAACTCAGTAATATGTAAATTTCTTGTGACGAGAGCTAGGTGATCTTTCAGTTCTTTTGCAGTGATTTCTGAAGTCATTTACTATTTTTATAATTTTATGGTGATAGTTTAATTAAGGAAGAGGGTTATAATGTGTTATATTTACACTTTGTTTCAATACTTGACTGCAAGTTAGATAATTCTTCATATAACAGCTATAAATAAATATTTGTTTACATAAAACTTATATATGTATAGCTTTTACTCAATAACTCATCTACTTTTTGGAAAGTTAAAATTATACTGTTTATTCATATTTATCTCTATTTTAGCTATCATTTTTCAATAAAGGTTGTACTCATTATCTTTCTTCTTTATTTTTGTGTGCTTACAAGGTAAAAAGACTAAAATCCCAGGCTTTGAAGAAAGAATGTAATAATGTTGCATGCTGCAATTTTATGTGTTCATTTCCCTTGCCTCAAACAATTACATTGACCCTGAAGAAAGAATGTGACAGTGTTGGATGCATAATTTTGTAGTTGTATGCAGTGGTGGATTTAGTCATTTTGAGGCCTAAGACAAACACAGGCATGGGGCCCTCCACAACCCTTGTTCTCCCCCTTTTCAGTCCTTATTTATCTGAGAAAGATGTACTTGTAACTTGTCACCAGTCTTCACACAGCGATGGTCTTCTGTCTTCTATCTTGTGCTCCTAAGGTGACTTTGCGAGCCTTGGCCTCAGCAAATCTTGTGATCACTAATTCCATATCCAGTGACTTGCTGACTTCATGCTCAATGGAGAGAACAGCAAGTGCAGACAGCCTGTCCTGTGACATAGCTGACCTGAGGTACGTTTTAACGAGTTTCAGTGATGAGAAACTTCTCTCACCTGTAGCTACTGTCACTGGGAGAGTGAGCTGAGCCGTTTGTTTACAAACACACACGCAGATGCGCAATAGGATAATGGAATAGTCCAATGTACTGGGAGGGGGGAGATACTCATCATGAATTAAACATTCGGATTGCATTTTAGCGTATCGATGTTTAGATGTATAATTAATTGGTGAAAAGTAAGACAACAAATCGTAACCATAAGTTTATGAGGCGTTTTACAGGGCCCTTGGTAGTTTGGGGCCTAAGGCAATTGCCGACCTTTGCCTAATGGTAAGTCCGCCTCTGGTTGTATGCATAATTTTCCATTGCACCGAACATTTCCACATACTCTGCCTTTGGAGGAAGAATGTGTCAGTGTTGGATGACACAATTTTATGTAAAATTTTATGTGTCCCAATCATTCCACATGCACTAACAAAGTTAACACTCATTTATATTGATTTACGTATATGGAAAACAAATGTAATTGCACATGTTTTACATATAACAAGTTTCCACACATGTAAAACATCACATATGTCAACGTGTTTGGTTTACACAGAAAAATTAAACCAAGAAAGTTTATTGAAGTTATTTGTTTTTACTAGGCATATATTAATTTTTTATGTATGCTAGACATGTCCAACATGACTAAATGTAAAATGTACAAGTTGGACTTTGCTAAACTGTATGAAACTCCTATTCAGATGTGATAGATAATTGTTTTAAGTGAAACTTGCATTCAGATGTGATAATTATTTTAAGTGAAACTTGTGTTCAGATCTGATAGATAATTGTTTTAAGTGAAACTTGCATTCAGATGTCATAAATAATTGTATTAAGTGAAACTCCTGTTTGGATGTCGTAAATAATTGTTTTAAGTACAACACATACACAGGGTTAATGATCTCATCTTATACATAAGATGTACACTGCAACAGGTGTGAAATGGCCCAGTGTATGTAAGATGTGCCCTGCAACAGGTGTGAAATGGCCCAGTGTATGTAAGATGTACACTGCAACAGGTGTGAAATGGCCCAGTGTATGTAAGATGTACACTGCAATAAGTGTGGAATGGCCTTGTGTAAGATGTACACTGCAGTAGGTATGAAATTGTCTTGTGTACATAAGATAGGTGTGAAATGGCCATGTGTGAGATGTACACTGCAGTAGGTATGAAATCATCTTGTGTACATAAGATAGGTGTGAAATGGCCATGTGTGAGATGTACACTGCAGTAGGTGTGAAATGGCTTTGAGTGAGATGTACACTGCAGTAGGTGTGAAATGGCCTTGTGTAAGATGTATTCTGCAATAGGTGTGAAATCGTCTTATGTACATAAGATGTACACTGCAATCAGTGTGGAATGGCCTTGTGTAAGATGTACACTGCAGTAGGTATGAAATCATCTTGTGTACATAAGATAGGTGTGAAATGGCCATGTGTGAGATGTACACTGCAGTAGGTGTGAAATGGCTTTGAGTGAGATGTACACTGCAGTAGGTGTGAAATGGCCTTGTGTAAGATGTATTCTGCAATAGGTGTGAAATCGTCTTGTGTACATAAGATGTACACTGCAGTAGGTGTGAAATCATCTTGTGTATATAAGATGTATACTGCAGTAGGTGTGAAATTGCCTTGTGTAAAATGTATACTGCAGTAGATGTGGAAAGGACCTTGCGTACATAAGATGCACACTGCAGTAGGTGTGAATTCGTCTTGTGTACATAAGATGTATACTGCAGTAGGTGTGAAATGGCCTTGTGGATTCTATAAACAGTATAATGCAACATCTACCAATTCCAAATACCACAGAATTATTTCCCTGCCTCAGCTAAGTTTAACAATAAAATAATAGTTTTATTTTGTGAGGATGAAAAATGATAAGCACAAAGACTAGTCTGACTTGTGGCCCTTAATTATTTATACATGAGCAAAACAAATGCAGCTGGGAGCCAAGTAGGGTGTACAAAAAGGGAGACAAGTATCATATACAAAAAAGGTATTAGGATTTGTGTATACAAAGTTACAGGTTATGGATTTGGCACACAAAGTATTGTGTAGATAAACTTGCATGATTACAAGCTTTGCTCTCTCTCTCTCTCACACACACACACACACATTCAGCAACACTTTTATATAATGATATATACCTTTACAAATTTCAAATTTGCCATAACCATTGTTAGACTTCTGTATTGCATCCATATGATGAAAGGAAGGCACTGACGATGCTTCTTTAAAATCAATAGGAAGACAGTTCCAAATGATTGGTCCCAAAAAGATCAAACTATTTTTATACAATTTGCTTTTCGTCTTTGGAAGAAGAAAAGTCATTGGATGGCATACATCATAGTTTTGGTAAACTAGTATCTGTATTAGTATTTTTTGTTCTTTTACTAAATGTATGATTTAATAAACAGTTGAGTACTGATCCCGTAGAAACTTGAAACATAAATTTATCTTTTCCTAACATATTCCTTCACAGATGGTCACAATCTTTAAACCATTCATATACTAGTAGACATTAACAACATCATTATCATGGATAATTATGATGGCCTGCTTTTTAAGTCTTTCCACTTTTAATTTATTTCTTATAGAAGCATTACCTGATATGATGTTGCAGCAAATGATACTGAAATAACTTTCATAAACCATTATCTATCCTGTTCTCAATAACTAGACATTCTTTAGTATTTTATAATTACCAGATATGTTTTGATACTGCCATGGTAATGCTACTGATATGATGCTGCCATAGTAACACTACTGATATGATACTGCCATGGTAACACTACTGATATGATACTGCCATGGTAACATTACTGATATGATAAGGCCATGGGAGTATACCATTGGGTATCAAAGAATTCTTAACATACAAGTTATTTTCATAAAGGAATTCCTACCATTCAAGTTATTTTCATCAAGGAATTCCTAAGGTACAAGTTATCTTCATCAAGGAATTCCTTACATACAAGTTATTTTCATAAAGGCATAGGAAAGATTACTAATGAAATAATTTCATCACAAATTAAAATGCATTCTCATAACTATTGCTTTTTACTAATGCATAATAAAAAGAGAGAAACAAGTTTTAATGTAACAGCAAACTCATTGACCCCTACATCTTTAATGGTCCTGTTCCAAAGTCATTGTCCAACTTCACACTACACTGTCACTGTTCCATCTGAGTGATAACACTAATGTCTGCAGTACAAAGTATTAGGAAATGGAAAGAAAGGATTGTGTAAAATTTTAAGCACATTGCTAATTCCATAGCTGTTCAGTAACTTTAAAGCTTAAATAAAAGACCAAATTAACTGCATTTGACAACCACTCCGGTGGCCTAGTGGTTTGAGCTTCCGCCTCGGATGCGGGAGGTCGTGGGTTTGAACCCTGGCCGAGTCATACCAAAGACATAGAATGGTACTAACAACTGCCTCGCTAGGAGCTCAGCATTAAGAGGTTAGTGTTAGGACTGGTCGGCCTGGTGTCAGGATAATGTGACTGGGTGAGACATCATGCTACATGTCTGTGGCATGATGCCCCAGTGCTAAACATCACTATAAACTGCCACACTGCAGACATCTTAGTGATATGACTGAAAAGTTGTTAAAGCTACGTTAAAAATCCAAATAACACAAACTGCATTTGACTGGTTGGTTGTAAGGGTATGCAGGATTGACTGTAACTGCTTTTCACAGAATGCATGTCTGACAACAGCCTACAATATTCATCAGACCTCCAGTTTGTTCTTATGAATATTTTGTGACAAACGTAGTCATATGCTTAGGATGTGAGAATTTTCTTGTTTGACATGTTGTGAATACATTTATTTTCATGCTTTTTGCAACAAAATAGCATTTCATCAGATTATGAATTCATGGACAAAGGAAAGGACAGTACTGCTTCCACATAACAAAGGGACGGTACTGCTTTCACAGAAGAAAGGGACAGCACTGCTTTCACAGAAGAAAGGGAAAGTACTCCTTTTCCACAGAAGGAAGGGACAGCACTGCTCCACAGAAGGAAGGGACAGTGCTGCTTCCACAGAACAAAGGGACAGTACTGCTTCCACAGAACAAAGGGACAGTACTGCTTCCACAGAACAAAGGGACAGTACTGCTTCCACAGAACAACAGGACAGTACTACTTCCACAGAACAAAGGGACAGTAATGCTTCCACAGAAGGAAGGGATAGTAATGCTTCCACAGAAGGAATGGACGGTATTGCTTCCACAGAACTAAGCGACAGTATTGCTTCAAAAGAACTAAGGGACAGTATTGCTTCCACAAAACAAAGGAATAGTACTGCTTCCACAGAACGTAGACCAACAAGTAGATTTCCGTTTGTTTTTTTTTTCTGACATGACTGTTAGCTACAAGTAATGTCAGAATAAAAGCGGAGATCTATTTGTTGGTCATGGCTTGGCCGACGCTCTAACCACTTAGGCCACTGGAGCGGTCTGAAATTATAAGGGAGCTCGCCACTTAATTAAGGTAATAAGACCTGTTGTTTGCAGGTAATATATTGTATAGGAACATATGTTTTTGCTTGATTAAAGCTCCTGAACCTATCTGTTATACCTTATCCACTTTCTCACATGAAGGTATCTTCTTGTTATCAATATCGTATGGCCGCCCCTAGGCCGATAAATCAGCCCCTCCCCCGTGATGATATTGATTTTCGGTTCATATCGTCCATCAGTATCAACACAGATTTGGGAGGGTTGATCGGACTAGGCCGCCCCATGCACCGTTCTTTCTTCTGGTTTTACTTATTTATTCAGCGTATTTGCTTCTTTTATACAGGGGAATAACCGTGCCAAATTTACAGGTGGATAATTGACCAGGGGTAATTGGGGGAGGGGGGGTAAGTGACCGGGGAGTAAATAAGCGGGAGGTATTTGTCCTGTCACCGGAAAACAAGGTTACAGTCTTGCAACAATAATATCACATGAGTTCCCAACAAGTGGTACACGAGTTAAATGCACTAGTGTCACTCAAGTTCTACTATTTGTCTCAGTTGAGTTTCCAACAACACTAGTGTCACTTGAGTTCCTACTATTTGTCTCACCTGAGTTTCCAACAACACTAGTGTCACAGGTATTACCGAAAAAAACAAGTATCACATGAACAAGGGACTAACAATTTAATTTTCGAGGCGGGTGACGGTGAAAAACAAATTCCAGTCCCAAAAATCTTTATAAAAAGATTTTGTTCTAATTTGTCAAAAACTGAAACTAATTCTATCCATCCTATTAGCTCTCCCTCCGCCCCTTCCCCCCAAACAAAAACGATCTTGAGATAACAGAAAATAAAATATCCTTGTTGCGTCACGTGAGTTATCAACACTAGAGTCACCAAAGTTAACATTAGTATCATGATACTCTCCTACACCAGTGTCGCGTGTGTTACTAACATTAGGGGCACGTGAACTGCCAATACTAGTGTCACGTTCTACCTGTGCTAATATCAAGCAAAACACACAAACCCAGATATACAGGTGCGTAATACGTTGACAGATCATGATCTGTATACTGGTCATGGGAGGTGTACATTATACACTGACGAATACAGTGAGGAAAAATTCCTTTTGCATACTGGTTGGTATACGAATTCTTATACACTGGTGGATATCATACACTGATGAATACAGTACCGGATTAAGGCATTCCAGGGACCTAAGCACTCAAATATTATGGTGCCCACCCCACCCCACTTCATGCAAAATGTGAAACTCAAAAACAATATTAAGACAGAAAATGTTTTTATTATTTGAAATAACAATTATACTAAATGTTTGATTTAAAATAGCTTCTTTCTCAATCAAAATGATCATATATAATTCATTTAATTTTATCATCAACAATTAATTTTAATGTTTTTTTCTGGTGCCTCTGTTGAGATGGTGCCCTAAGCACGTGCTTAGTGTGCTTAATGGGTAATCCGGCACTGGATGAATATAGTGAGTGAAACAAATTCTTCCCGCATACTGGTATACGAATTCAGATTCACTGATGGATATTATACACTGATGAATATAGCGAGGAAAAATTCCCTGTGTATTCGTGTCAATATACGCTGAGTTCATGGAAGGAAACACTCCTTGCGTATTAGTGTCAATATTCCATGAGTGCATGAAATGTATTCGTGCCAGTATTCCCTGAGTGCATGGAAGGAAAAACAGGTTCTGTATTTGTGTCAATATTCCCTGAGTGCATGGAAGGAAAAACAGGTTCTGTATTTGTGTCAATATTCCCTGAGTGCATGGAAGGAAAAACAGGTTCTGTATTTGTGTCAATATTCCCTGAGTGCATGGAAGGAAAAACAGGTTCTGTATTTGTGTCAATATTCCCAGAGTACATGGAAGGAAAAACAGGTTCTGTATTTGTGTCAATATTCCCTGAGTGCATGGAAGGAAAAACAGGTTCTGTATTTGTGTCAATATTCCCTGAGTGCATGGAAGGAAAAACAGGTTCTGTATTTGTGTCAATATTCCCTGAGTACATGGAAGAATCATATTTATAATTCTGACACATGCATTTGTTATTAATTTAAATAAGTATTATTGCATTTTATAAAAAGAATATCAACATCAAAATAATATTTTGACCAAAAGTTTTAATCAGCAAAAGAGAACAATACATATTATATTTAGCACAGTCTTACAAATTATTTACAATAACTTCGGCAGTTTGTTTCTCTCTCTCTCTCTCTCTCTCTCTCTCTCTCTCTCTCTCTCTCTCTCTCTCTCTTAGCAATTCCAATATTTTCAAGCACAGAAAAAGATCTTACATGTTGTGTTGAAAGACCTTTCATTCTTAGAGTAGATTAAAAAATTTTGTATCTCCCATTTGTAAAAATTGTTTAAGGTTTAGTTCACATCCAGTGTCGGTATTACTAACTGTAATTGATATTACTAACTGTAATTGGTATTACTAAATGTAATTGGTATTAATAACCGTAATTGGTATTACTAACTGTATATGGTATTATTAATTGTAATTGCACTCAAATTGTTTTAACCTAACTGTTCTTTATGTTGATGTATAATTTGGAGTTCAGAAGTCAATATCAGCTTAATATCTCACTGTATCATCCGTAACAATAATTGATTCAATTTCTGAAAATATTATATATTATATGGGTATATATTATATGGAGATTATATAATGCTTAGTTGTTGTGAACTCTCCTTAAATGTGCTTACATGCCAATTACCATACATCCCCTACCAAAATTATGATATAGCACGGATCACTGCAATTATATGATAGAGTACGGATCACTGCAATTGCATGATATAGCACGGATCACTGCAATTGTAACCTCAACTTCTTGAGAGCACACCAGTTTCAAGATTTTGAAAAGAAAAGAAATTGATTGTGGCCCGGGGGGGGGGGGGGGAGTGGCAAAAAATGGAAGTAAAATCTTGGCCCAGTCTACCATTCCCCGACAAAAATAGTCTGCTATGCTACTTTCTAAATCTACGTGGTTGCGCCTGGGTCTGAGGTTGCTGCATCTGCTGAAATTTGCTAATCGAGATCTGCATCATATCGGCCACTCCATAGTCTGTAAAATAAAGGAATAACGTGCTAGATGATGATGATGATGATGATGATGCAGTCAAACCTGTCTTAAGCTACCACCTCTAGGAAGTAAAATAACTGACTTCAAAAGACAGGTAGTTTGTTAATAGAGGTTTATTTCCACATTTGGTGTAAATGACTATCTACAAGGGGATGATAGTTGTATGCAATTGTTTTACTCAGGTAGCCATTAAGATCCCTTGAACCGTTTAGTTAAACTATTCTGAATGAAGTCAACATTTTCGGTCGAATTCTGAGGGGGGAAAATGACAAATATGGAAGACGGGTCTTACAAAGAAAATGGTTTTTGTCAAAATAAGGCGTTATGGCCAATCTTTTGGCAGTCGAGTTCAGCAACGTCAATTTAACACATTTTGATATCTGTTCTAAAAACCGCCCTTTAAAAAAAAAATACGGACTTGGTGTTGAACTGGGCCACAAATTTGGATTTGCCCTTAAATCGTGCGAGCCACCATCATGGCGGCCCTTCCCTTTTAATTCTGCCTAAATACCCACGGCCGACCTGCCCTAGGCAGATTGCCAAGTGGGCCAGTCCGACTCTGTGAATTGCAACACCATGACTCTTCGTCCGTCCTTTTTCTTTAGGGAGCGAGTTAACCTGATTTTTTTCTTTTGACTATTATTATTTCTGTATATTAAGAAATGGTTGTTGTTGTTGTAGGGTTTAAGGTCATTTTTCAGCACAAGATAGTACGAGAACTATTAAGAAAATACAATGACATTTATAGTTTAACAAATTCATTTGTATCACAAAAGAATATAATAATGCTGGTTACTTCTACAGTTGTTAGATGTTTTGTTATGACAGCGAATGTTTACAGTATCTGCAAACAGTGTATGCTTATGGTCGTATATACTGAACTGGACAAAGAAGCAAGCAGATATACGGAACAAAGAAAATTATGAATTATGAACCAGAGAAGAAGAAAGAAAGAAATAACACAAATAAAAAGATAATTTTATGTCGCTTACTTCCTGAACTCCATTTTGTTTTGCTGGAATCCCTGGAATAAAGAATTGCCGGGTAATCGTCAATATCTTCATAACTGCACACACAGCGGTTGCGTCCCTTTCTTGGTTTGTCTATTACCGTCAGCCATCCTTCCTCGTCACATGTTAGACTTTTCTTGTTTCTTATTGTCCAGTGATTGTCGTCGTCACGGTCTCTGGAAGGACACAAAGTACAATAAAATAAAACACGGACACGCATATCTGCCACATTTTGTGTTATGTGAAAATATAGCGGTTAGTCTTCCACATGTTGAACACATTCAGGTTCCAAAAATATAACGGTTAATCTTCTGTATTCTAAGACATACACAGCATATAAAAATACAGCGTATAAAAATATAACGGTTTGTCCTCGGTATTCTAGGATATACACAGCGTATAAAAATATAACGGTTTGTCCTCGGTATTCTAAGACATACACAGCGCACGAAAACATAATTGTTTGTCCTCGGTATTCTAAGACATACACAGCGTATAAAAATATAACGGCTTGTCCTCGGTATTCTAGGATATACACAGCGTATAAATATATAACGGTTTGTCCTCGGTATTCTAAGACATACACAGAGTATAAAAATATAACGCTTGTCCTCGGTATTCTAAGACATAGTGTATAAAATTTAAATGACTAGTTTCCAGCATCTTTAAGGCATGCAGCGTCCAAAACTATAATGGCTATTCTCTTGTATCTTTAAGACATATAGCGTATAAAAATGTACAGGTTAGTCTTCAATATTCTAATATGTACAGCATATCAAAATACACAAATTCGGGTGCTTTAAGTAAAAGATTTCTTATTTACCATTATTTTAATTTTTTTTTTTTTTTAAAAAAGCAAATCGGTGTTGACGATAATTGACGTATTCAAACAACAACAGCATTTTATGCTAATCTCCATGTTAACGTTATGTACATCTTAGTTAACACAAAAAGGTTTTAAAGTATGCAAATGAAAGCCTACACTCCAAGAACAGTGATGACGAGTAAGGTAAACTCGCAACAAAACCTTAATAATGGACAAAACAAGCTGGACAAGTAAATACCTGTGGAGAGATTACTCAAAAAGATTTCACTGAGCTTCAGTATGTTATTTAAACATACCTGACTATATTCCTCATTAACCGAGACTTATTAAATGAAAGTATATTTGATATTGGAGCCTCTTTCTCGTGTGCATTGATGTGATGATTTAGGGTGAAGTGATGAAAGAGAAGCCAGTCGAAATATATGCTCTGCCTTTAACTTTTAGACAGGAGGAAACCTTGATTTTCCCAACTCACTGTGTTTTGTTTTGAAACAATGCTACTGTGTCGGACGTAATTATTTGTCTGAGTTCGCCGGTGTTTTCTGATTATCATCACCTCCGCTTTTTGCGCGGTATCACAGTGTCGTGGTGCTTCCAGCATGATTTTCGGTGAGAAAAATACAAAGCTGCTCAGACTGACGTAGTAGTAAGGGAAAACCAGGTTTCTGGCTCAAAGACCCTATTTCATACTAGGGACCAGGTGATAGCCAGCGATAGAACATTTATTTTCACGTTCTAAGGCTTCTATGTTTGATTTTGACTCTGAGACCACATTTTAGACCAGGGACTAGGTGATAGCCAATGATAGAACAGTTATTTTACATTCCGAGGTTTCTATCATTGGTCAGCATATTATTAAGTTTTTGGTTGTATTATTTATAAAGTTTAGGTAAAATTTCATACCCTGTCATTGCCGTATTTTTTGTCATAACTATTTTCATACCTGCTAACTCTCATCGGTAAAATATCTGTTAACACTGTCAATAATACGAAACTCGCGTATTAAATCGTCCATGTCATATTTTACACCTCGCAAATAAGATCGTATCTGATCAAGTAATTTTTTATAAGTAGTACTAGCTATCTTACAAGTATTTTTTTTTTCGTCTCAAGCCTGGGTTCGATCTTCGTACATGCCGTTGAAAGAGAGACACCGATACAGATATAATTAACAAAAACGGATTTAATAATGCTCCACTTGAGATTATACCAGAGCTAGTCATTGACAATGGCAAATATGATATTACTCGAAGCATTCTATTGTAATACCTATAACATTGTTTAACACACCAGAGGTTTTTATGATAAAATTTATAATATTGCATTAGAGTGTCAACATCTTGTTTTGGAATATCTTCTGAAATATGATTGAAATCGATGATTTGTTTTTTCATTATACAATTATTTTATACAAAAACAAAAGTTCTGGTACCAGCAATCGAATCAAGAAACTCGCGGAACTTATTATTGATAGGATCAGCTATAAAAATTCTGTATTTCTCATAAACATCTGACGAAGTATCATTATATCGTTTATCTGTTAGTACTTCATTTTTCTTTAACCAATTGTATGAGTTAAAAGTATTTCCTACTTCACTCTCATACAGATCTGTTTCATTTACCAAATTACGATAATCGCTTTCTGTTTCATCAATATACCCTAATACTAAACTCAACTGATCTAACGTGAAATTTTTGAGAACAAGATTTTGTCTGATAATTGCATATGCGACCACGAAATTCGCTAGCATTAATTTTCGTAGTGTGTTTCGTTCAATTGTGTCCAGACGAATAGCAGAAGTTACTTTAACCAATAATCTTTCATATGGTTTTGTGAGTATTTTCTCGACTTCATTGTAATAATTTCGTAATGAAAATTGTCTAGAGCGCTGGATTGACGGAAATGGAATATCATCTGCTTCACTTATGTCGTAATAAGAATCAAATTTTATTTCAAAAAATGTTCTTCCGACTTTATCAAAAAACTTTTCTCGCTCAATATCATTAAGATCACTAATTTCATCGTCAAAATCTTTGATTATTTTTTAGAGATTTGTCAACAATAGTCGGATCAAATTCTGGGTCTTTTTTACGTATCATTGGCATGATTGCGTTTGCGTATGCTTTTATAATTGACTCAGTGTCTGGTGTTATAGTAACGATTTTATTTAAGGTTTCTTTGTCGTGGTAGTACATGCCAAGATATCTAAAAATGTTTCGTTTTGCAAAACTATTGTATAACGTTTTGCTTCTTTTTATTCCCATTATTTTAGATTCTGCTAGTCTGTCGAGACTATCATAGCTATCTTCTACAGGTTTTTTTATATCATCTCTTTCACCGTAAGCTCGTACTTTTATTAAGTTCGACTTTATTATCAAATCTAAATTTCCAAGATCAAGCTCGAGCAATATTTTTTTCAGCAGGATTTCAACTTGTTTATGTTCTTCCAGGCAATCATCAAGATGACAGTATCTGCTTATAATATCAAAGTTTTCTGTAGCTTTCAACAGTTGCGGCCCTCGCATATACATAACACGAAAAAAATATTTTTCTTCTTCTGACAATGGAGAGTTTATCATTGGAATTGAAAATTTTTTCTGGTATTTATCGCACGTGCCGCTAGTGAATCATCTCCCAACTTTTTGGTGGGGTCAAGAATATAATCATAAAATCGTCTCGCAACGTCCATAAACCATTGTGTTGTCATTATTTTATAGCAATAGATTAAATTTGTTCGTCGAGTGTGTATATCTGAAATGCTGTTAGTCCTGGAAATGGATGTTCAGCAGCATAAACATTAACTCGAAAATATAAGTACTTGTTAACAGTTTTTTCTGTCGGAATCGTAAAATATTGTGTTGTTGTAATGTAAATGTTTGTTGTACTATATAATGTTGTCCAGTGGATATCATCATTTGATCCTTCCAATTGCCAATTATAAATTCGACCAACACTAGAGTTTAATCGGCCTCGCAAATGAAATTGCCAAATAGCAACTGCAGTGGGACATTTAATTTTGATCCAAAAATTTTCAACTTCTCCGTTGGTCGTCCATTCGTGTCTATCAGAGAAAGCGTAATAAGGATAATTTTCAGGATAATATGATGATGCGCTTACCTCAAACCCAACTCGATTGTCAGTTGCCTTAAAAAGTGTTGGAATATATCCAACATTGTTTTTAGTTCGTTTTGTACCACTAGACAGACTGTCAACATATGCTTTATTTGTTAGATCATTAGGGCTAACAGGAACATATGTCGTAGTTATTTTTTTGTCTCTCATGTTTATATTACCTGACATTGCCCCACCGGATCGCCTAAGATACGGGGCAAGTTCTTCTTTTAACTGGCCATAACTAATAGCATCAGTATCATTAGCTGGTGGCGAGGTTGTTGGTAATCCAGTTATTTTGGAGTTATTACTCATTATCAGGTTACCTGCCATTGTGCCACCGGCTTTGTTAAGTTTGTTATCGTCAACTAATTTTAGCTGCGCATAACTTACCGCTTGAGTATTATCTGCATTTGCTTGTGGGTATGAAGTTTCCAACCCAATAATTTTCTTACCTGACATATTAATATCACCTGTAAGTATCCCACCTGTTTTGTCAAGCTTGTTGCCGTCTACATACTTCAACTGCAGATAACTTACCGCTTGAGTTTGATTTAAGTTTGCCGGTGGATACCCAGTCCCCAAGCCTACAACCTTTTTTCCTGACATATCTAAGTAACCGCTTAAAGTTCCCCCTGTCAGCGACAACTTGCTGTCATCGACAGATTTTAGTTGTGCATAACTAACGGCTTGTGTATTAGCGACATTTATTGGTGGATACGCTGTTTCTAAACCTAATACTCGTTGATTTGACATAAACAAATTGCCTTTCATTGTGTCACCAGATTTCTTTAAGTAGCTAAATAAATCAATACTGCCGGCTGTACTAACAACATCAGTCGACGGATATTTTATTATTGTTCCAAATTTTGTATAATAGCTCATTATTTGTTTATTGTTTGACAATTTTATGTCAACTTACTTTATAATATGTCTATATTAAATTTTGATACAGAACGGCTAATCAAACACCAACATAACAATGAACTTCCAGACTGCCACTACCTCATTGTTGGTCGTACAGGATCTGGTAAAACAAATCTATTATTAAATCTTTTACTCAATGACATCTTCAACTACGATCAAGTATATATTTACACAATTAACCCACAACAGGATAAATACGAATTATTGAGCGATTATAACAGCAAACTTCGTGATGAGCTTAATGCTGGTGATGATGTATTTATGATCAGGCAACCAGAGGAATTAATTCCAGTAAATGAACTTGATTCGTCTGAACATAAAATAGTTGTGTTTGACGATATTCCGCTAAACAATGAAGAGATGAACAAATTAAGATCGTACTTTTCACTATCACGTAATAAAAGATGTAATTCTGCATACCTTGCTCAGGGATTTTACAAAGTTGACAGATTTATCAGGAAAAATACGGGATGTTTTATACTATTTCCCGGACTAGATAATGTTGACGTGAGAAATATTGCAAACGAGCAGTGCGGTGACGTAATAAAAGATAGATTTATTGAATTATATCATCAAGCAACCAAAGACAAATACAACTTTTTCTTATTTGATAAACTAGCACGTGATCCGGCTAAGATGTTTCGTTGTTGTATTGACACATTTCTCTTGGTAAATTTTATAGCACGTGTATAAAATAATAATGGACGAACGTCAACAAAGAATCGAATTACTAAAGAAATTTGTTACAACTCGAGCTGCTTTTAAGAAAAAAGTAGAAGAAGCTCGCCAAGGGCAAGTTAAAGTAGAAGAAGCAGCCGCTAGTTTTCTTAAACCTGTTACTGAAATGCTAATTGGCAAACAGCCAGAAGTGTCAACAATATCTGCAGAAGAACTAAAAAAATACAAGAAAAAGGTTTGTTAGGATTACTCGGAGAAAAACCAAAAGAAGAAACCAGAAAAAGTGTAACTGAACTTGTAAGAAATATTGCCGATCCCGTTGCACGACAAGCTGAATTTGACAGGTTAATGAACAATCCTCTTATGCTTCAACATGCGATAGCAAGAATGACAGTTAATCCAGCTGAGTTAAAAAAGATGATAGAAGATGTGTCCGAGCGAACTAAGGAATTAACTGAGTATCAAAGAATGATGCAAGAAAGTATCGTGGAAGGCATGTCTCTTAGAGGTCAGATAAAATTTTACAGAAAAAAAAGCTAGGGAAAAAATAGATGATGCTGAGTATCATAGATTTATTGAAAAATATTGTCAAAAGAAAATCTAGACGATCTTAACAACATTAGAAATTGGTCAGAAGATAATTACAATAAACTGATAGGTATTTTAAGAAAAGTATATGATGAATTTGTGAGCGCTGATGAAGAAATTAAAAATGCTAAAGAAGAGGAAGAATTCATACCTCTGTCACATAAAATAAGAGACGGAGTTGTTGCTGAGACTTTACACATAACAGCGCATCAATACAGAACTAAACCAGGAGGTTATGGTAGAGGTTGGAATTTTAAAAGACTGTTAAATGTAAACGAAAGTAATCGAGATAAAAGACTACCAGAGGAAAGAGAAACCACTGGACCTGGCGTTAAAGTTTTTACATCAAACGCAGATGTAGTTGACAGGCTACGGCTGTTAATATCGTCCAAGGAGGCAGGTAATGAAAGCACTGAAATCGACAACGAAATTATTGATATACTAGATCATCTTAGATCGAGCAGATTACTAACATCGTCCGAGTACGAAATTTTGCATGGCGATCTTATATAATGTCCACAACTTTGTTACTTGATTCCTCACAGACGAGTGACAGCGCAAACTTTTCCATCTACTACAATCCGCCAATAATACTAGATAGTAGACAGTACGAAATTGGATTAATTTCTGCTACACTATGGCACTCTATGCCAAACGTAAAAAAAGGTTTTAACGATGACTTTACATTTAAGTCTGGGGAAACGACCTCAGTCAAAATACCACAAGGAGCATATAACGTGACCCATATTAATAAAACGATAAAAGAGCTGATCAGCACCTTTGGTGTTGCGGGAAATTTTGAGCTTGTTCCAAACTATAATACGCTACGAGCTAGAATTACACTAAAAAATAATTTGATAATCGATTTCTCCCCAGCGACTAGTATTGCATCGCTGTTAGGCTTTAAGAACCAGCAGCACGGCAGTGTTACAGAACAAAGTGTATCATATGACGGTGACCTGCCAGTGAACATAACTGACGTAAACACAGTTTTGATTCATTGTTCTATCGCATCAGGGTCCTACTCAGCTGGAGGTAGCCAGGCTCGAACAATCTACAGTTTTTCACCTGATGTCCCATCAGGGTCGCTAATGCAAATTACTCCTCGACAAATAATATATTATCCAATTACTCCTGAAAATCAAATAACGAGTATAACAATGCAATTAACAGACCAATCGGGTAGACAGTTGAATTTGAATAACGAGATTGTTACTCATTACTTACACCTAAGCGCGGCGACTTAGATTTTTGTACAACCTTCTTGATATAATAAAATGAGACAGCGAAAGAAAGTTTACAGAAGAAAAATCGTTGGAGGATTTTTTGGAAATATATTTACAAAAATTATTGAAAATGTTCCAGGAATTGCACGCAAAGTAGCACCAATTGCACTTGACGCAGGTAAAGCTTTTGCTAGTACAGCTGGTACTGCATTAGGACAAAAAGTTGCTGAAAAAATTAAAGGCAGCCCGCAAAGCGGGCCAACCAAAGGTGTTGCGCCGACAGCATTGGAAATAAAGCGAGCAATATCAGATATTGCACCGGCAGCAGAAACAGAACGGGCTATGATAGCTACCACAAAAAAATTATTATCACCAAGCGGCGAAAATGTAGTACGTAAACTTGTAGCGAAAACAAGAATAACATCTGCTGCATTTTAGTCGTTGCAGTTTTGTGTGGTAAAATAGAAGAATGACAGTCAAAAATTATCTCGATCTTGCCAAAGAACATGATACCGACGACATAGTGACAGAATCTGAATACATTGAATACCTGGATGAGAACTCAAACGAACCAAATAAAGCCGGTGCCAGGACTTTTAATACACGTGACGAGGACTTGTTTCTGTTACCTCACAAGGCAGTATTAGAAGTGCGTGGTCAGTTATTAACTGCAGCAGGCGGTAATATTCCAGCTGGTACAGAAATTGCACCTGTCAATAACGGCTGGAGTTTATTTCAAAGCGCACGGTATCAACTTGCCAATCAAACCGTGGAAGATATTTCAGTGCATTTGCCGTTAGCGAGTATAATACTTAGTATCGTCTCATTTAGTGACGATTACTCGAGATCAGTGGCCACAAATATGATGTGGTTTAAGGACACCGGAATTGGGACAACTGCTTCAGGCGAGTTTATTTCAAGAGGTGCTCTTATGCATGGTGCTGACGCCGCTGCAGACCTTGCAATTGTTAGAAATTTTCTTATAGCAAATGCTGCAAAATTTGGTATTAATCCACCAGCTGCAACAGCGGATGCAAATGCTGTGAGAGCCTCGCTGACTCAGGCTTGTAATAATCTTAGTATAACACCGCCAGGTGCAGCCGCAGATGCAGTAGCTATGTTAGATTTAATCAATGGCGTTATTAGTACACGTAACAGAAGATATAACGAAGGATACGCCAAACGAAAAGCATTTGCTGCAGAATCTCGCCAAATAACAATGATGCTTCCGCTAAGCACAATATTTGGATTTTGCCATGATTACAACAAAGTATTTCGAGGACTAAAACATACGCTTATTTTAGATCGAGCGAATCAAAACGGATGTATAATGCATGCCGATGGAGCAGCTGAAGGTCAGTTTGCTATTACAAGATTAGCTCTGTGGATGCCACGAGTTGTTCCGTCTGTAGCTAAAATAATGGAACTCTAATCAATATTGACTAATTATACGAAAAAGATCTATTTCCAGCAGAACAGAATTTATCAAACAGCAATTCCTAATGCAATCGATTACACATGGCGTGTTACAGCTATATCAAACGAACAATTACCTCGACATTTGTTTGTTGTATTTCAACGACAGGCACGCCGCAATGACCAAGAAATGAACAACTCCGTATTTGATAACCCAGATGTTAGACGAATATTTGTAAGAATAAATTCTCGGCAATATCGAATGTAATTTTACTGATGACGCCACTAAAAACATATCTCGGCCCTATATGTACCTTATGGAGGCTATACAAAAATACCAAGACGCAGACAGTGGATCTCAGATATCAGTAGAAGAATTTCGATCAGTATATCCTATCTTCTATTTTGACGTTTCAAGGCACTCCGAGCAAGCTATCAGATCGACTGCTGATATTGAAGTCACTTGGACGCTTGGCGCGCTGCCAGCTGAACAATATAATGTGTACGCGCTAGTTGTTAGTGATCGATTTTTGACAATTGATGCGCCTAAAGGAAAAATGACAATACAAGTATAATTTGTGTGACAACCTTGATATAATGAAAACGGAATACACAACCAGAGAAATACACCTAACTCCAGGTCAAATTAAAAAGTTGTCAGCGGCGATTGCCAAACATAATTCTGTTTCGCTAATGATATCCCCAGTCTCCGACGTTTCCAGGACCGCAGTAAAAGTACTGTTAACTCGGCAGCAAATCAATAGACTCGATCGGGGAAACCCGTTTGTGCTAAATTTATCCACTGCACAAATAACAGCCATGGCCAACCGCGGCGGATTTCTCGGACCAGCATTTTCTATAATAGTACCCAAAATATTGCCTGTGTTACGGACCCTAGGGCTAGCGGCCGCTTCTGGGGCCGTATCAGGAGCGACTAAAAAAGCGGTGTCCGGAGACGGTATCAAACGAATCTGTCGTTAGTTTTATGTAACAATAAGAAATAAAATGCCAGCTAAAAAATCGTCACCGACTAAAAAAAAGAAAACAAGGCGTCCTCGAAAAAAACAAGGAGGAATCATTCCTTTCGCTCCAATTTTAGCAGGGTTAGCAGGCAGTCTGATTCCAAATCTGTTAGGGATAGGACGTGGGATAACACTACCAGGTATCAGACGCCATTGAGTAATTTTGATATCATTGAAAAATTGAATGACATTGTCGGATTTCGTGGAGTATATTCTAAAGACGAATTAGATAATGTGCCAGCAGGTGGTTCGTGTGTAGTCAATATACAAGACTTCAATGACGGATCTGGCACACTTTGGGTAGCTATTTACAATAACAATTATTTTGATTCGTTCGGTCTTCCTCCAAGCGATCTTATAAAAACGTATATTTTTAAAAAATTTGAAAACATATGTTATTCGTCTAATCAACTACAACTAATTGGGACAACCGCTAGTGGTTATTATTGTATTATGTTTGTTCGACAGATGTCCCAGTCCGTTGATTTTTTAAAGTTCATTTTACAGTTTGACAAGCAGCCTTCTTACGCTAATGATGAGATTGCAATTAATTTTGTGTAGCAATCAAGTATATGACAATATATTGCCTCAAAGGTAATACTAAAACAGATAACAGCAATGAGACAACAGAAAAACAAGCAATAATAGAGTAATACTAAAAAGTGTTTGTGCTCTTTGTGGAAGAAAAAAAAAGTATGTTTCTGAAATCAGTAACTGGAGCTTGAGCATGTGACAAAGTTATTTTAGTAGACGACTGAAAAAAATTGTTAGTTATAAAATATATAATGAAATGTGATTGTGATTGTGATAGAGGTCTTTGCATAGAACAAGATAAAATCGTTACATACTGTCAACGTTGCAGTTGCCGTGAAATAATTGGCAGCGGAATCGATATTCATAAAATTATTGGAAAATTACCGAAACCAAAAGGAGGTTTCACATTGCCATTTCACAGTACACAGGACCTTATAATCCATTAGACAAGCAACTGGACGAAAATGATAATCCGCTACCCGGATAGGAGCCTTATAATCAAGTTGATGCAATAGCAATGCGTCATGATATCTGTTATCGGGATAATGAGCAAGATAAACCTGGCTGTGATAAAATCATGCTAGATGAGCTGCGTGACATAAAACCGGTAAATATGCGAGAACGTATTGATCGAAAGCTTGTGCAGGGGATAATTGGGGCTAAATATAAGTTCGGACTCGGCAAAAGAGAATTGTACGATAATCTGGCAGCGGAGACGCTTGCGTCTCAATTACACAAACCTAAAAAAAAAGTTTACACGACGTAAAGTTGTCGCAAATGCTGTAGATGATATCTGGGCGATAGATTTAGTAGATGTCTCAGATCTTGCTCAATTTAATGTTGGCGCCGATGGCGCTCCAAAAAAGTATCTTTTTAACGTTATAGACGTTTTTAGTAAGTACGCGTTTAGTGTACCCGTTTCAGATAAAACAGGGACATCAGTGACTGATGCGCTAGCGCAAATAATAACAAACACAGAAAGAAAACCAAATAAAATTTGGACCGATCACGGAGCGGAGCTTTTCAATAACAAATTTGAGCAGTTTTTGGAGCAAAATAACATCAAAAAGTATGTCACTGGAAATGAAGGAAAAAGCGTTATCGTCGAGCGATTTAACCGTACACTAAACGAACTTATACATAAACATATGACAGATAAAAACACAAACAGATATATTGATGATCTTCCGCAGATAGTTGACAAATATAATAACACAAAACATCAAACCACCAGGATGTCACCAAATGACGCAATTAAGAATCCGATATTAGCAAATGAAAACATGTACCGCAGACACAAATTTAAAGTTGGTGATAAAGTTAGAATTTCGTTAGTGAAAAGGGTGTTCGAAAAAGGATTTACTCCAAATTGGAGCGAAGAAGTGTTTGTTATTGATAAAGTACTTTTAACAATACCTGTAACATATGCGTTAAAGGATCTAGCAGGGGAACCGGTAATTGGTAGTTTTTACGAGCAAGAACTTCAGAAAACTGAACAAGATGTATTTGTTATCGAGAAAGTTATTAGGAAGCGCGGCAACAAAAGTCTCGTCAAGTGGAGTGGATACAGCAATAAATTTAATAGTTGGGTACCAACTCGGTCGATTTCATCGACTGCGATAAAATAATATTGTTATAAACTTCCTCGTACTTACGTTTGACAGATTTACATTTTACAGGCTTACATAACGATATTAGATATTGTCTGTGATCATCAGAGATCGTCATTAGGTTAAATATCTTAGCAAATATGAAATCGAATTTTATGCTCTTTTGTTGACCAGCTATTTTCGTGTTTAAGAAAGGTTTTATCAGCTGCCAAAACACTTGTTGCTCTGTGACAGTAAAATTAAATTTTATTATTTTTTTGGCAATATGATGCTTAACATTATATCGTCCAGTAGTCGGTCTGCTGTAATTTTTCTTGTCAACGACAGCGACGCTGTCGCCTACAATTTCGTCTTGTTTCATCGTCGCTGTTAAATAAAATATCATCTTCACAATAACCAGCAGATTTTTCTGAGATTAAGTTATATTTTGGTATAAAATTATCATCAACTACCGCGTCGTCCGCGTATATATCAGCAAGTCGTTTCATCAGATTCATATTATAATATATTTTTATCTAATTATATAATAATAGAATGACTGACGAAATAAAGCATCATCAGAGGGTCACTATATTATATTACGGAGAATTAGCTGAGGCAGTGCGAAAATGCTTGTCGGGTTACAGTTCTTATTCTGTTGACGTTAGTGTTATGCAAGGTGAATCTAACAAAATTCTCTTGACAGCGGCAGAAAAAAAAAGTAAACTTAATGATAGAGCAGTAATGACGCTGAAATTTAACAAAAATGATGTTCTAATGTTTGCTCACAACTGTCTTACCAAAACCGAGTTAGAAAATATAATTAATCATCGTATCTAAAGACGATCCTGTCAAAAGCTGACATTGATGTAGCTGATTTAGTTACCCCGTCTGCTACAAATTTTATTACAGCTGGATTTATCTTATAGTATCTGGCAGCAGCTGAGACTGAAGGAAATCTTTTGGTTTCATTAGTTTAAAAATTTACTGCAATGATAGGTCTTTTAGGATTTTTGAAATTATTTCTACTACCACTTCGTCTACTATTTTCTTTTGACGTGACAAGTTCGATGTTTTATCAATGTGATCGACAACCAAATCATTTGATATTGGTCTGTTAAATGTCTCGTAAACAAAACGATGGCTATAATAACCAACTCGATCTGTTAATGTTCCTCTGACAGTTATTCTAAGATATCCGCTATTGTGCATTTTTCCTATCACTTTTTTCGTTTCTCTGTGTCGAATAATTCCTTTGTCAGAGGTCTCATACAAATCAAACACAGGGTTAGGTTGAAATTCGTGTAAATAAAATCTTTCTTAAACATTTCATTTCGTTCAGTATTATCTCCGCTTACGCTGATCTTATAGCCGGCCGGTGTTGCTTTGCCAATCGGTTTTTGATATCTCACGCGAATCACTGATCCTAACATATTTCCCGCGTACTCGTTGAAAACAGGGTGAACGTAATAGTGTTCTTGTTCACTTGCGAAATTCTGTGCCAATATGCTATAAGCAATCTGTATCTCTAATTGATTGTTCAGCTGACGCGCAGTGAGTTATCGATCGAACAATCAATTAGAGATATGATACTACATTATATAACAATGCTGCAGTTACGTGATATAGCTAAAAGGAGTCTCATGGTGAAACCTACACAAACAGCGACCGCCTTTGCCGGATTTGACAACAGCTATAGGTTTGATAAAGAAGTCGTACTTGTAAATTTTACTACAACCGATCTTTATCATTTGTTAGAACCAACCGTAAAACTTGAACTTGAAAAACACAGCGGCTTGCGAATACTAGTGCAGTATCACGTTATATTTTCAAAGCTGATTGTAGCAGACGAATCGACTGACAATGATTTTTCAGACCCTTATATTAACGCAAAGTCAAGACGTGTTTTGCTTGGAACTAATCTGCGTTTGCTAGCCGAAGAAATACACCAGGAAATCTGGAAAAAGATAGAAGAATTTACTGAACTAGGTTCGGGCTGGAAGTTTGAAATTATTTCTGAAATCTTATTTCATACAATGAAATATAACGTATTACGCGGTAGCGGCGCATATGTTGACTTACCACAAAAAATAAAAAATAAAAAATGTTGTATAAACGTGAAGAACTACTTTGATCAAAAATGTTTTCAGTGGGCTATTCTTTCTGCGTTGTTTCCAGCAGAAAAAAAATGCTGATCGCGTTGACAAGTATCTTGCTTATGTGTCGAGATTGAATTTTACTGGTATTGACTTTCCCGTTCCAGAAAATCAAATACCAAAGTTTGAAAAGCAAAATAATAATATTTCAGTAAATGTTTTCGGACTAGATGAGCGTGAAAACGTGTATCCGAGATATATTTCAGAAAGAGCCTCTCAATCGACAATAAACTTGCTGTTTCATAAAAATCATTACGTTTGGATCAAAAACTTTAACGGGATCGTTGGCAGACAGTATAACAAAGATAAAAATAAAAAGTATTTCTGTTATCGTTGTTTGCATGGTTGCACTGATAATGAAAAATTACAGAGGCACCTGCAGTATTGCAATGACGTACAACGGATAACAATGCCTTCTAGCGATAATAATTTGTTACAATTTGTCAATCATAATCACAAACTAAAAATTCCTTTCGTGTTATACGTCGACTTTGAGTGTCTACTACAGCATGTGCTTGGCTTTGAAAATAACCCTAATCAATCTAGTGCGAGAAAAATTCAAAATCATACTCCGTGCGGGGTAGCGTATAAGGTAGCATGTTGTAGTGATCCGAGTTTATCAAAGCCTATTAAATTATATCGTGGTAAGGGTCCGGCTGTTGGCTTCTCAAGCAGTTGATTCATGAAGTTGATGATGTATTTATACGTTTAAAAAGAAATGTTCCAATGACAGAATTAACAACACAGCAGAAATCTGATCACGAACAAGCAGAATTTTGTCACATTTGTGAAAAAGCTTTTGACGTTTCTGATAATAAAAAAGTACGTGACCATTGTCATCTAACAGGACAATATCGGGGAGGGGGGGCGCGGCACATGATAAATGTAATTTAAGGTTTCATGCTCCAGATTTTATTCCAGTTGTTCTTCACAATTTCAGAGGATATGACAGTCATATTATAGTAGAAGCTTTTGGTAATGATGAAATAAAGTCTCGTTTAAAACTTGATAATGTAATCAAGTGCATTCCAAATAATTTTGAAAAGTATATGTCGGTTACGCTAGGTAAGTTGCGTTTCATTGACAGCCTGCAATTTATGGCGGCATAATTGGATGAGCTAGTGAAAGGTTGTAGCTAGTTTAATAACCTACGAGATTGTTTTGGAGATAAATTTAATCTACTGACAAAAAAAGGAGTGTTTCCGTATGAGTACCTCGACGATAGGTGCAAATTTGATGAAATTTCTTTACCCGACAAAGACAAATTTTATTCGCAACTAAAAAATGAAAACATAACTGATAGCGAGTATAAGTACACACAAGATATTTGGAAAGAATTTGATTGCAAGACGTTTGGTGATTATCATGATTTGTACTTGAAAACTGATGTATTATTACTCGCGGACGTATTTGAAAGCTTTAGGAAAGTGAGTTATATCAATTACGGTCTTGATCCTTGTTGATATTATTCTTGTCCCGGGTTATCTTGGGATGCTCTGTTAAAGTTTAGTAAAGTAAGGTTAGAGTTACTAACAGACGTTGACATGTTTAACTTTATTGAGAAAGGTATTAGAGGCAGTATTGGCGTGATAACAAAAAAGTGTTCGAAAGCAAATAACAAATACATGAGCGAGTACGACCCTGATCTTGTATCGAAGTATATCATTTATCTAGATTGTAATAATTTGTATGGTCATTCTATGAGCGAATCAATGCCATTTGGCGGATTTCGTTGGATTACGACTGACCAATTTCTGGCGGAGACGGAAAAAAAGATACCTGACGATGTCTCCTATTTCGTTCAAGTTGATCTCGATTATCCTGTTTCGTTACATGATTTACATAACGATTATCCGTTTTGTGCGGAGTCAATGATAATAGACTATAGTTTATTATCTCAAGAACAACAAGCAATAGCATCACCAAGACAAGATTCTAAGGTAAAAAAACTAGTCCCAAATTTACTCGACAAGAGAAATTATGTTTTGCATTACAGAGTTTTAAAACAAGCAATAGATGCTGGTCTTGTGTTGAGCAAAGTTCATCGCGTGCTAAATTTAATCAGTCTCCGTGGATGAGAGGTTATATTAACTCAAATACTTCTAGGAGAGCTCTAGCGAAAACTGATTTCGAGAAAAACTTCTTTAAACTTATGAACAACTCCGTCTTTGGTAAGACAATGGAAGATATTAGAAGACAAGTAAACACTGAGCTAGTTGATGATATCAACCGCCGAAACAAACTTGTGTCGGACGATGATTTTGTCAGCATGAAAATTTTTAAGGAAAATCTTGTCGCGATACAGCGGCGGAAAACAAATCTAAAACTAAATAAGCCGATTTATGCTGGAGCTTCTGTGTTAGATTTGTCGAAGTGGCTGATGTATGATTTTCATTACAAATTTGTTAAGAATCAGTGGCCGTAAAGTATATTGTTGTTTACTGATACTGACTCGCTCGTTTATGAAATCGAATGTGAGGACATCTATCAAAATATCTTTGATAACCAACATCTGTTTGATCTCTCTGATTAACCTCGCGATAGTAAATTTCATGACGACACAAATAAAAAGGTTATTGGTAAATTTAAGGACGAAATGAACTCGAGCATCATCAAATACTTTATTGGATTGCGTAGCAAAATGTACGCCGTGTTGTTAGACAGTAATAAAATGACAAAAAAAGCAAAAGGTTTGCCTCGTGATTTTGTTAAAAAGTTTATGGGATTTGATGATTACAAGTACGCGCTCGACGGTGGTGTTAGTTATATAAGAGCAATGGCTATTCGAACAAATCATCATAAACTTGAAACAGATGTTATTATCAAACGAGGGTTAAGTAATTTTGATGACAAACGTTATTGCGAAAACGGAGTAGATACGTTTGCACTTGGATACCGTCGTGATTAAAGATCTATACTTGATATCATCTTCTCCGACTAGGGTATGAAAATTTATCTAAACTTTAGAAATAATGTTTGAAAATTTGACAGTGACAAATAGCATCAACAGCAAAATTAAATATCTAACGATAGACGGAAAACAGTTGACAGTTGAAATTAGTAATGAAATATCAGGAATATGTTTTAGTAATCGTGACAAGCTAAAACTTTCGCTCATCAAATCTGATAACAGCGAGTATTTCAATTATCTTGAAAAATTAAGCTGTGAGTTATCAAAGGGATTCAATAATTTTCATAATCCAATCAGTCAAGAAAAGTATACTAAACTTGCCATTAACCTCGATCGATCGGAAGTATATTTCGTTGATAAAAAATATCCTCTTAACAAACTGCAAATAAAAGATTTATTCGAGTGTCGTCGTTGTGTAAGCGGTAGAATAAAGTTTAGTCTCTATTATCACGATGATGAAATATTTCTAATATCTGCAGTTGAAACACTTATGATCGGCAATGAAGTCTAAACTCCTTCATATAATCAACCAAAAAAAATTTAAGACTATGCTGACCAATGATAGAAACCTCGGAATGTAAAAATAACTGTTCTATCATTGGCTATCACCTAGTCCCTGGCCTAAAATGTGGTCTCCGAGTCAAAATCAAACATAGAAGCCTTAGAATGTGAAAATAAATGTTCTATCGCTGGCTATCACCTGGTCCCTAGTATGAAAAAGGGTCTTTGAGCCAGAAACCTGGTTTTCCCTTACTAATGACGTGCATCATGAATATTTTGATTTGGCCCACATTTATAAATATGGGTGACTGTATTTCGAATCAAATATGGAATTTTGCTTATTGATGTTAACAAACTCAAGGTTAACTTCACTAAATTACATTTCTTCCAATGAAGTCAAAATGGGCGCTTGATGTTCTTTTTATTGTCTGCACCACCTCTTTCCTAATACTAATTCCATTTCAGCATGAGGAATAGAGAGCTTAAAGCATAAACCACTCATTTCAAATAGATCAAACCATCCCGGGTGTACCAACATAGCCGTGTCTTAAGGGTGGAATAAAATTCAAGCTCACTCACCCATCAACACTAAATTCGTCCCCAATAAATTGGCTGGAGAGATCCTTCCAACTGCTAAATTGCAATTTCTGAGGAGAAAACCAGCTGGTCTTGTTGGAAAAGTCCCCATCGAACACTAGTTCATGGACTTTCCTACCGTCATCAAATAGTTCCAGCTTCACCTGCAATAAAGTAGGATGGACCCGTTCAACTGTGATAAATTCACGTGATACGAATAATATTCGCCTATAAACAGATTTGGTTTGGTTTTGTGGTGTTTAACGTCATTTTGCAACACATGATAGGCTATAAATGGTAGCCAGTTTATTTGGTGGAGGGGAAACAATGGATAATAATAATAATAATAATAATAATAACCCAGACCTTTTAACTTTGGCGCCTTTAATTTTTATATCGGTCTGTAGATGTATATAATATTTTACATTATTTTATTGAAAATAGATTTGATTTCAAATAAAAACAGAAACGAGCATTTGCTAGCATTCTATGACCCGATCGGAACAGAGCCTTTGAAGTCGTTGTTGGTACACGCATCAATTTGATGTGTTGGGCGATTCGCCTATTGCATGGTGCAACACATTATTACAGCAGCAAAGGCAGATGATGCTCCAACTGTGACCTTGTCTCCTTCCGCCACCATATTTTTCCGTGTGAACGAAAGTAGTTCAGAAATGTAGTTCTAAATACCGCCGAATTACATCATTGGTTTGTCGACGGAAAGACTAGGATGTTACCATTGTCAGTGATGGAGAAGTTCATTAGCAACAAATGTACGTGACATCGTTCATTAACTTAAATCGTTATTTAGTCACTTGATCTTTGACCATTTAATTCTAAAGTCAACAATGCTCTTGTCTAACTCAAAGTGTATATCATCCACAAAATTTAATGGATATATATGAATGATTTTAGGCAATAAAACGATTTTTCATTTAACACGGTGACTTTGCTCTCTGACGTTTAACCACCAAATCAATAGGCTTCTATAATAATGCAAGTGCAAACAATCCAGAATCACTACATGTTTGTGAGGTAAAACTAACGTTATTGTCAGAAACCATTTTCTTCTTTTAATCCGTGAACTTGTCCATTAACGTTTTGACCAGAAAATTGACAAGCTTCTCCCTTTTGACGGGCGTAAGCTTTCCAAATTGTTTAGTCCATCTCTGTGATGTACAACTAATGTTACTGTCAAGAAACTATTGTTTTGCAGTAACGGTGACCTTGACAGTTGGTAGCCGCAATAGCTCAGTTGGTAATGCGTCGGTCTCATCATCCAAGGGCCGCGGAATTGATACCTGCTCAGGACAGCCCAAGTTGGCGACCTATGTGTATCCATGAGAAAGGTATTTAGCTCCCATATCCTCGGCATGATAAAGTGTTAAAAGTGCCATCAAAACCAATAAAAAAAATTACCTTTGACTTTTTGATCAATTAGGCTTTTTCCTTACCACAAATGCAAAGGAAGATGAAGGTAGATGGTGTCAAAAGTTTTCCCAAGGTTAATTAGAGGTTATCGTGCAAAGAATTAAACAGGCAAAGTGGGTAGCAAAGCTAACGTTTTTGTGCAGAAATAAAATGGTGGCAGCCGGACGCATGGACGGAAATACAGATGACGTCATAACAATATAAGCAACACCTATTGGAAGGCATGTAATAAGTATCAAGTTAGGGGCATATGTGTTTACTTGCACTTCCACTTTTATTTAGTCTCATTTAAAGGATGTTTTAAAAAATGATCTGTCTTTCTGTCTGTCTGTCTCCCTTCCTCCGCGCCCCCCTCTCTCTCTCTCTCTCTCTCTCTCTCTCTCTCTCTCTCTTTCTCTCTCTCTCTCTCTCTCTCTCTGTTGATCTACGTATTCGTCCGATTTTGATACAAAAGAAAGAGGTGAAACACTTCTCATTTTATGACTGCATTCGCACACTTATGTGTGTGAGAGAAGTACACAAGAAGAAATTTACCTTCTTATTTATGTCGTTCTCCCATCTTTCCATTTGGAACGATCGGAACTGAGCTCGATCTTCGTCGTCGTGGTCGTCATCTATGCTTTTGTTAGGGAGGATGTAATCGTTTCGGGAGTGCCAATTCCCACCTCCGTAAAAGCGGAACATGGGTTCCCAGTTGGTCTGGCTGTCTGTGAGAGACAAAAAGGGACAAATTTACATTTGGTTTCTGCTACATGTACAGCCTTCCGCACAAGATATGTACAATCATCCTGACTCTAAAGGAGACGAAAAGAAACACATTTACCTACGTAACTACGCTTTCAATTTCCGCCCCCACCCCATCACTGCCGTTCACCTGGCTTTGTAAGGGAGGCAATAAATGGGCATTTTACGTAATTTGAGATACATTTTTAGATCACAATGGACCAACAGGGAGACACACATACACATAATCACAGATCAGTTTTCTGTTACATTTGTCAAAGTTACCCCAACCATCCCATTGGCAACTGGCAAATTGAGGTTCCCTGAGAAGGACATAATACCATCTGAAATTTACTGCTATATTTTCGTTTTCATCTGCTTTCTGCGTTAGTCTTTAAGGTTAGATATGAACATTCCGAATGAGGGTTCAAATTGTGAGTCTCACTGGAAGTCGACAGCTATGGACGGATACTATAATTAATTCATTTCAATTAAGACAAAATATTCCAAGAGATTCTCTGTCAGTTATACCACTGTGGAGAGTTTGCTGGACTGCTGACCAGTCGCGTACTTAACAGGGGGAGAAGGAGAGGCGGACGGGGCGGAAAGCTGGTAATATTTTTTTTCGAAAATGACCAAACTTGTGTGTGTTGTAAATTTGTTACTCTTGAATCCCGACATTTCAGCAAATTACATGAAGCACCCCTATAACAAGAATTTGCAAGCTCATTTCTGTTGCCAGCGGGTACAAGATGAACAAATTGCTACTCTATCCATCGGCGCCTCTCAGCACCTCTCAAATCCTCCATCGCATCACAGCGCATGAGAGGGATCCAACGAGCTCAAACATAGATTTTGTTAAAACTTATGGTTGCTGTACACGTTTAACAGTTATATGTTTGAGGCGAAAGTGGAAGTGAGAGACATGCATAAAATGGTGCTTGATTGTCTTGTGTGAATGATATATACATGCCAGGAAAAGCCACCATATGGCATTAAACTGCAGGAAAATCGTTGGCGGCCAAGGCTCCGCCCGGGACCCGCCGTGGGAGCTCTCAATGTTCCCCCAAACCACCTTGCTGGTGGGAGGTGGCTACTGGATCAGGAAACCATGTACGTTTCTTTATTTTGATTATTTCCACGCCAGTTGCCAGTTTAAATGTATTCTCAAAATAAATGTTCAGTTTATATTCAGTTAAGAAGGAAAATAATTAAATTCATACAAAATATTTTGACTAAAACCAGATGGAACTATCCAAATGTCTTAGAAGAACCGTCCACTGTCCGATTACGAAGTTTCGTAACTGTTGTTTTGGCTTCTCTGTTTCACCAACACTATCATATTTGCGTTTGCTTATATTTTTCAGAGGACACCAGGAATAAAAACGACGATGACGATAATTACAATAACAAAAACAACAACAAAAACGATAATAATAATAATAATAATAATAATAATAATAATAATAAGTAAGGTATATTTACTGCCATGTGTGTGTGTGTGTGTGTGTGTGTGTGTGTGTGTGTGAGAGAGAGAGAGAGAGGGACTCACTGTCAAAAATAATATTCGTGTCTGCCAGGACCAAAGTGAACACAAGAGTTACCGGAACTAGACACACGACTACCCTCATTTTCATAGAACTGGATCTTCTTCTGAAGTCACTGCTAACGTTCTTCTCATTTATATATAAACTGAAGAGGATCCCGAAAGGGAAAATATGTCTGAATATAATTTTAAAAAATCAAACATTTCACAGTCTTAAGTCATTTTATTTTTGTTGTACGCTCATTCATACAACAAAAATACCATCACAATAATGCGATGTTATTTGGTTTTGGAAAAATTAATCATTTGCCGACTCTGATGTGATGTGAATTCCAAGTAATTAGCCACTGTTTAACTTACGCTTGTAATAGCGTCATAGAAAATGGAGAACCCCTGTAAATCCCCGATTCGCCCGAAGTTGAACTAATTAGCTTGTGGTACATGACATAAATAATTGCTTCATTTTTTGCGTAGCGCATGTTTGAAAGAAAGGGTTTATCTTACTCAGAAAGTGATGTTCGTCATTAATCTGCCTTCAAACTGATGGCCATTTTAGTGTTCTGATTTCATTCTTTCCCTTTTGTAACATAAGCCTGACCAAACTTGAATTATTTCCTCTGATTCTTGATTTTCCATTACGTTGATAATTCAGTCTAATCAGAGATGATGTATAGAAAGATCAACTTGAATATTGCCTACTGAGCGTTGAGTAAACTGAAATAAAAATTCTAAGAAACAAAAGGTGAGTTTGGGTTAGGAAATCAGAGGGGCACGTGCAAACCGCAGCATTATCTAAAAAAAGTACATACCGATTTGATACCGTAGTATAATCTGTATTCTGTGTTAATTATTCTATTAGTGGATGTGATTTTCATCTTCTATATGTAGTAATGCAAAATTATCGGAGTAATTAAGTTTGGCGCTTCTCATGCCTAAAGTTTACTGAGTTATTTTTATATGTCCGTCTTAATATTAGTGTTGTTTAAATTAAGTGTTGTATTTATGCTTTAATAAGTTTAAAACCCGCCAAAATATATGCTATATAGTGTACGTCATTCTTTCGCCCAAATCTTCAGAATCGGTGCTCTTTGTGTTGTTGAATCACATATTTAAAAAGCATTAAACTTTACTAATAGCATAATTCCTGTATCTGGTCAATAATTTCATTTTTAAAAAAGGGGAAGAAATAGGCTGATTTAAATTAAGATTTATTTTGATAAGATGATGGAGCTAACAGTCTTGCATTTATAGCATTATTATTATTATTATTATTATTATTATTATTATTATTATTGTTGTTGTTGTTGTTGTTGTTGTTGTTGTTGTTGTTGTTACTGTTATTATTGTTGTTGTTGTTATTATTATTATTATTATTATTATTATTATTATTATTATTGTCGTTGTTGTTACTGTTGTTATTGTTATTACTGTTACTATTATTATTATTATTATTATTATTATTATTATTATTATTATTATTATTATTATTATTTAATATATAAAAACAGTACTAACATTTTTAGCTGTCAATGATCATCTTGTTAATCATACACGTCCATAATTCAGGGCAACTATTATAAAAGATAAGATTACAAGCATTCGTAGCCTCTGACCTTTTTCAATTTTGAAAATAAAGAAATTGTGGATAATGCATTATTAATAGGGTTTGGATGTGTGTTTCGATCTTTGACGTTACAATCATTTTAACCATTTTCTATATCCCACCATAAACAATATAATTTTGGCTAACATTTTGTAAAAAATATTTTTGTGCTTAAATATATGTCAAAGGGATAGAAAAGTAAAAAATTGGTATTCATTTTTAATGAGTCATCGATTGCACATGAGATGTATTCTTTGACTCCTGTGTATTTCATTATATCGGCATAATTGTGTGTATTCTATTATATCGGCATAATTGTGTTTAAACTGCTCTTTATCAACTAAGTACAAAAATAAAAGTAGATTCCTTTATAAAATAAAGACACCGTTCAGATAATAATAAGTAACTTGTATATAAAGCATACTAATAAAAAATAGGTATGTTCTTGTTGAATTTTATTAATATCAATCTCCACAAATGGTGTTACGGTGTGTAGTTACTTATTTCATGCTATGGAAAGAATAGGTGTTACAGAGTGTAGCTACTTATTTTATGCTATGGAAAGAATAGGTGTTACAGAGTGTAGCTACTTATTTTATGCTATGGAAAGAATAGGTATTACAGAGTGTAGCTACTTATTTTATGCTATGGAAAAATAGGTGTTACAGAGTGTAGCTACTTATTTTATGCTATGGAAAGAATGGGTGTTACAGAGTGTAGCTACTTATTTTATGCTATGGAAAGAATAGGTGTTACAGAGTGTAACTACTTATTTGATCCTATGGAAAGAATAGGTGCTACAGAGTGTAACTACTTATTTGATTCTATGGAAAGAATAGGTGTTACAGTCAATCACCAGTTATGATGTACTTTTGAGAGAGTGACGTATGTAAGGTGAAGTTGTTTGCATTTAAAACATGCACAGTGGAGAGAATGTTGGCATACCTTTATGCTACTTTGATGTAATGTGACTGACATTTCTTTGGATATTGTACTTTTGGA
>JAECUM010003360.1:0-90855 GCA_016617855.1 Megalonaias nervosa | reverse complement strand
GATTTTTTAATATATATATATATATATATATATATATATATATAGTATATATATATATATATATGTTGTTATGCATATATAAGGTTGCTGCTATATGTTGTTGCTATACATATATATAGTTGGTTGTTGGTTACATATATGGCTATATATATATATATAATGTATTGCAAGGGTTGACAGCGCCAAAGTTGTAAAGGTGGCAGACGCAGCTTTTGCTTCAGATTTATACCCAAAGGAATATGTGAAACAAGAAAACAGAGACCTTCCAGTACGATGGATGGCAGTGGAGAGTCTGCAACATATCAGCTACTATGACAAGGCAACCGATGTTGTGAGCATTGTTTTCATTTTATTTCCCCAGAACACTCAGATTCTTCCTCAGGAAACTTTGCAACATTTCCAGCAGTAAACGTTGCTCCAGACTAAAACACTTACTAAGAATGCAGGTTTTAATTATCAAACTGAATTTTGGGTAACATTTGGAATCTAATAAAGGTGTATGACCGTGGAATCAGGAGGTGGAAAGACATAGATCGGCTATTCTAAGACAGCTTTTTCGCATTTGGGGGCTATTGCAATGTGTTTTTCGGCGTTAGGGGCTTTAATGGGTCATTCGATGACTTTCTACTGTATTAAAAACATTATAATTATAGTGTTGAAGACTATCCCGTTTCAATATGCTTTTAGGACATGTGCTTGACGACATTTATAGTGTTTTAGGTACCGTAGAATGAATTTTAGATTTCTGTCCGATGGTATTCATTCGGTTGAGATTCTCACGGAACCAGCATTAAATGCAATTTTACTGAACCAAATATACATTTATTATTCGAGTGTCTATATGATGTTACAAGAGGTTGTCAATAAATGCACAGACCTTTATGCAAGTACAAATGTAAATATTTTTTTTAAAAATATTTTTTAAGTATATATCCCATATTTCGGTTTAATGTTAGAGTGACGAAACACGTATAATTCACAACAGTGATATATAGCTTACATGAGCGTTAGCTGGTACTTTTGAATTCAAGCTAGCATACTGACAGGATATCGTTGTTATGCTGTCGTTTTGAGCAATAAATATACAACTTGAAATGCAGTCGGTGTGTAACCATGCATTAAAATGTCTTTTACTAAGGCTGATGTATCAGTAACACGACTGGTAAAAGAAAGATTAAAAATAAGTTTGTGAAAACAAACAACCAACAGCAATAATCTTAAAGTCGCCGCAGATAAAAGGGTGGTTATGATTTAAAACAAAGGTGAGTTCCTTTCTATGTTGCTGGCCGAAATGGTCAAGTATACCTGGTGTTGGGAAGTTGTTAACATGGCCAAGAACTAGAGGAAAAGGCATTGCCTCCGTTCATAAAAAATAATAAAATCTCATAGTGATACCCAATAAGAAACGATACTAAGTAAAATAATTTTGTAAAAACGTTAGATGTTGCTTAAATTCTTTCTTAGAAAGAAATCGACAAATAAAAGTATTAAAGTAAAATTAGGAGACTTTTTGAAGGTAATGAAATATACTGGGTAGCTGTTTAAGTAAGTATTTTTGATTCATTTGGGCTTCCTCCACCTGTTATTATTGAATATGAGTGGTAAGCAAATTGTTTACAATGTTTTCCAAATGCGACATGCGAATAGCATCAAGTAATGTTATTATTCTGTACATTATGTCGTATACAGATACAGAGGTTAAAACGCCAACAGCTAACTGACTATATTGTAAAAACAAATCAAGTCATTTAAACGAGAACCTAATAAAACTACGCAAATACAATATCACATACTTATATATAATACATGAAATCATATTTTTTTTTATTGCCAAAAATAAGCCGATATCAATGACAATATTATTAGTCTATTAAAGAAATTTAAAGAATTATGAAAGGTATACAAAAAATTACAAGGGAAAAATGTTGCCATCAAAAACAAAAACAAAATGCCTTCGGTCTGATATAAAAATGTAAAACATTAAATCATATTGTTTCAAGTACAAAAATTAAATTGATACAGATTATATATTTTGTCGCCAAACACGAAATAACAGATGAATATGAAAGAAGCATATACACTATGTGGAACAAAACATAACTTTTATGATCAAAAACAAGTGGATATATATATATATGTGTGTGTGTGTGTGTGTGTGTGTGTGTGTGTGCCGGGTAATACATAGAAAATTAGTTAATGTAACAGAAGATCATAACAATATTCATGCTTCATCCCTTCGAACGCTTTCGCATCATCTTTATGGATGCTCTTCAGGCGAATACATCATTTCTTTGCAATATTTTTGCAAATAATCAATTTGACGTCATTGTAATATTAATTATTATATGCTCATTTTTTTTTTCTGCGTTAACTTTACATTGTCAGAATCGTACAATATTTCCCGATACTGCACCCTCGCGCTGAATTCATACTGAATGCACGCGAATAAAGGAACTACTTTCTATTGTAAACAAACAATTTTTTTTCTTAATGAACTAAAGCAAATGTTTTATGGACTGCCACATATCAGCAGCTTTGGCACATTCTGCGTTAACGTTTTTGATACAATGTTTCAGAATTAGGCTAGCTATAGACGCCAGACAGGGTCCTTACAATAACATGCAAGTTATAAGACATAAACTTGTTTTCTTTATCTGGTAATAAAAATGGCGAAAAGATACTTACAATTTTACATCCTGAATTTCCTCAAAATGTACTTTCTTAGCTCTGCAAATCCGAATTACATGAGCCATGTCATGGGTTCTCAAGGTTGATCACACATTTCGAAATTGTACTCTAATTTCGACTATTTTTTGAGTATATTCCAAGTGCAATTACATCCTCCTTACTGCACTCAAAATGAAATAAACATTAAATTCCACAGCGTCTTTTCGATAATTGCAATTGAAAGACTTCATATTTTTCCCACATTATGATTTGAATCATTCAATGACAGAACAGAAACATGCATGCCGATGTCAACACTATTCTGCCTCGCTGCTTCAATACGATGTATTTCATTTAGAATTGCCACAGACGCTGTAGGTTACTAAATCCAGATCATAATCACGAAATTGCGTCGAATCGACAAAAATACCAAATGTATTCATTTCAGATCAAATGGAAAAATTGTTGCAATGCGCAGTCATTCACAATATGACTCCAAATTTCAATTTTAAGTAGACCAAACGCCATTTTCTTTCGAGGCTTACGTCTAGCGTGCGACCAGCTTCAAATTTATCTGGGCGGAGTTACGTGCGCATTAATAATGTTGTTGTGTAATGATGCATCTACGCTTGTGTATTTAGTTTGGAATACGGCATACATTCAGTTACTTTGTTTCTTGTAGGGTTTTTTGTTGATATATTTAAGCCTTAGGTAGAATAAGAAAATGAGCGTATAATAAAAAGGTTACTGCATTTGTATGGGAAAATATGAACTCGTTGTTTCTGATGGATATACTGCACTCCCAAGGTCGTGCAGTATAGCCATCCGAAAAACTCGTTCATATTTTCCCATACAAATGCAGTAACCTATAATTATTATATGCTCATTTTTGTCTCCGTTAACTTTACATCGTCAGAATCGTGTAATATTTTACGATATTGCACACCGTCATATTGCACTCGAAAGAGTTCATATTTTTTCCCACAGTATGATTCCAAACATTCAATGACAGAACAGAAACACACATGCAGATAAGTCTAAGAAGCTGCTAACTTGCTGCACAAATTAGATGTTACTTCATATAGAATTGACACAGATAAATCCAGTCCATAATCACGAAATGTAGTAGAATCGACAAAGATACCAAAATCTATTCATTCCAGACCAAATTGAAAGTTGTTGCCATTCGCATTCATTCACAATATGACTCTAAATTTCGATTTTAAGTAGATCAAAACGACAATTAATTTCTTTCGACAGTGATGTCGACCGCGCGATTAAGTTCAAATTTCACTGGCGGATTTATGTATGCATTAATATTGATGTTGTGTACTGATGAGTCTGTGCTTGTGTATTTAGTTTAAAATACAGCATAAATTCAGTTACTTTGTTTCTTGTAGTGTATTTTTGTTTATATAATTAAGCCTTAGGTAGAAAAAGAAAATGAGCATATAATTGAAAGGTTACTGCATTTGTATGGGAAAATATGAACTCGTTTTCTCGGATGGATATATTGCACTCCCAAGGTCGTGCAGCATATCTATCCAAAATTACTCGTTCATATTTTCCCATTCAAATGCAGTAACCTCTAATTACGTCATTGTTTTTTTTTTACGGCGAGATATTAACAACTGTTAATTGTTGTTAATATCTCTCCGTAAAAACAATGACATAATTAATATTACAATGACGTCAAATTGTTTATTTACAAAACTATTATGAAGAAATTACGTATTCGCCTGAAAAGCATCCATAAAGATGATACGAAAGAGCTCCAAGGAATAAAGCATGGATATTATTCTGATCTTCTACTAATTTTTCTGTGTTTGTATATATATATATATATATATATATATATATATATATATATATATATATATATATATATATATATATATTTACAAGACAGAACGGAAAGTGCTATCCCTGGATTCTATAGAAGAATGCTTGATAATAGTAGGTAGAATTAATATTTAATACAAATAATAATACTACCATACAGGTTACAGAATTTTTAATTCGTACTCTACGGAGATTCGAACCCAGGTCCGCGGGTAAGCGGCACCCATCGCCTTGCCTGCACGCACCAGCCCATATTCCTTCACGACTAAGCACGCATCACCTAAAAATGATGGCGCTGAATCGGTGGTATATGCACTCGTGCGTAGCAGACACACTCGCATGACGACCTGATAACTAATTCTCATCTATCTACGCAGTCATTCCGGATTCCTATGAAAGAAATCAAGGTATATAGGATTAATTATATAGAATTATAAATATACACCAGACAGAACAGAAAGTGCTATCCCTGGATTCTTTAGAAGAATGCTTGATAATAGTATTGCGAGTGTGTCTGCTGTGCACGAGTGCATATAACACCGATTCAGCGCCATAATTTATTGGCAATGCATGCTTAGTCGTGAAGGAATATGGGCTGGTGTGTGCAGGCAAGGCGATGGGTGCCGTTTACCGGCTGACCTGGGTTCGAATCTCCGTAGAGTACGAATTAAAAATTCTCTAACCTGTATGATAGTATTATTTGTATGAATATATATATATATATATATTTCATTTTTTCCTTCACTTTTGTCATTTTTTTATGCATGACAAGTGAAACTTCAAACTCATGCGGATGTAGTGATCTCAGCTTCCATCTTTTCCAGTAAAAATGTGGTACTGTATAGTTGTTTAAAGATTCATGTTAGAAATTTTATAGCTCTGCAGGCCAAAACCAGAACAGCTTGTGAGATGGTCTGTTTCTGTTGTTCATTATGTGATGTTTGTCCATCCATTATTGCTATTCCTTCTAATCTACTTGGAGGATTGCCATAAAACTTTGCACATACATTTGTCCAGAGGTCTAGTTGGTCCCCAAATGAAAATAGTTCTGCTTAGACATCTAATATGGCCGCCCCAATAGTCATCTTGAAATCTTTTTCCTGCTACTTCTTCAGAATGGATTGTGATATCATTATGGGGTTTTCACTTAAAGACTTTATATAATGTCTGTCCATTCCTAAATGAAAATGGTGCCAAATTGTTGTCTAATATTACCTCCACAGCAGCCAACTTAAATCTTGTTTATCGCTTCTCTTGAATAGAAAGTCATATTGACATGGATTTCTTACGAAAGACTTCTTATGATGTTCCTTAATAAATTTTGTTTGGCTTAGACATTGAGTATAGCTGCTACAGTGTCCATTTTGAAAGTCCTGTGATTGATGGTCATATGACAATGAGATTTATACTGAAAACCTTTGATGTCTAGTGGGTCCTAAATGAAAATGGTGCCAATTTGACATTCATGATACATGTACCTGTAGCAGACATAGCAGCTTTCTTGAAAATTTTATTGTTACTGCTCCTCTTGAATGGCAAGTTGTATTGACAAGCAGTTTTGATCAGAAGATTTCTTACAGTGTTCAGTTGGGCCTTGATGAAAATGGTGCTCTCTGGATATAAAATATGGTCACCGCAGTGGCCATCTTGAAAATCTTTTTATTGCTACACCACTTAAATGATGTTCATATCAATATGGGGTTTTCAGTAAAAGACTGCTTATGATGTCTAGTTAGTTCAAAATGAAAATGGTGATCTGACACCCAATATTGCCACCACAACAGCCATCTTTAAAATCTTGTCATTGCTTCATGTACTTCTGATGAAGTTTCTATAAGCATAGGGTTTCACTAGAGGACATCTTAATGGTGTCTTGTTCATATTAAATAAAAATTGTATCAATCTGATTTCCAGTATGGCCACTACAGTAACCATTGAAAAAACCTTATCACTTCTCCTATATGGAAAGTTGTATCAACATGTTTTTTTTTTCACAGGAAGACTTCTTATGATGTCTGTTAGATACTGAATATAGTGCCGATCTGACATCTAGTGTGACCACCATGACAGCAATCATTGCAATCGTGTCATTGCTGATCTTCCTGAGTAGTGTCAGTCTAACCTCAGATCTCGTTGTGACAATGAACATAATGAAAATCTTGTCTCATATTCTACGGAAAAAGTCTTAATCTTATCTAGATTGTCCTGAATGAAAATGGTGTGGATCATACATCAGATATGGCTGCCACCGTGGCTAATTTGAAAATTTGGTTCCTCAAGAATATCAGAGATAAATTCTCAGCTGTTAAAAGGAAAAAAGAGTCTTTTATTGAATTCTTGGAAATTCTTTTTGGACAGTGGAGCCTGAGTCCCTTTGAGTTTCAGTATGGACAGAAATGATTATGAGTACATGTATATACTGTACCACTAAAACGACAATCCCAGTCCAATATCCAATGGCATATAAACAAAATTCCAGACTTGCATATATAAGAAGAAATTAAACCATGATGCAAGAAATAAGATAAAGTTAGCAGTCATTAACATTAATTATCTAGCAGTAGGATCACATGCTGTGTAAATCATTTGATACATGTAGATAAGAAGGGGGATAGAAGTGTGTATTTGCATTGTTTTAATTTTGAATATCATGGGTGTAAAATCATTCAGAACCAAACTTAAAAGAGCTGAAAATTTACTTCAGTTATACCTCATGGGGTGTTGTTAACAATGTGTCAAACTGCAGGAAACAAAATTACCACCTTGAGCTCAACTGACCATCACCAGGGCAGACATACGTACACCCTACTAATTAGGATAAGGCAAAAAAATGTTGTTTTTTTTTTTATTGCACTGGTTTTAAAATTAGAGGCATTTTTTTTAAACATTATATATATTATAATGACTTGTATATATAAGGTACTAAGCGCATCAAGTACTGGTCTAAGCCAGCTCAGTTAGATGGATAAATTGATTTGGGAGAGTTTTAAAAAAAAATATTAAAATTTTAAAAAAAATTTTTTTTTTTTACCTTGGGTGGAAAAAGTGCTACGGTCAGCAACAAAAAGCAGGGACAGTTGACTGAGCAGAAACATGATTTTTTGCCTAACCATCCCCTACTCGTTAACATAACCACCCCCTACTCTTTAGCATAACATAATATATAAAATTAAAGTATTTTATGTTGATACATACCCTACGGAAAAGTTCATAAAAAATGGTTGGAAAATGTTAATGATTTGAATATGATCTGTAGTGTAAGTTGGATTGGTGACAAAGATGAGGCCTAAATCTCTGTCAAGCTGCCAGTGTGTTTGTAAGTCAGAGTGACATTATTGGTCAGTGATCCATAGGTATAGGCACATGTTTGGGTTTGAGAGACATGCAGCGATACGTCAGGTTTGCACATTAGATATATAACATTATACAGTTATTTTGACACTGTCAGTTCTGTATGGAAACCACATAATACCCATGGCAGTCATTAATATTGCAATGGAAATGACATATCACCCAGGCAGTCATTAATATCGCAGTGGAAATTACATATCAACCAGGCAGTCATTAATATTGCAATGGCAATGACATATCACCCAGGCAGTCATTAATATTGCAAAGGAACTGACATATCACCCAGGCAATCATTAATATTGCAATGGAAATGACATATCACCCAGGCAGTCATTAATATTGCAATGGAAATGACATCTCAAGCAGCAGTCATTAATATTGCAATGGAAATGACATATCACCCAGGCAGTCATTAATATCGCAATGGAAATTACATGTCAACCAGGCAGTCATTAATATTGCAATGGAACCCAGGCAGTCATTAATATTGCAATGGAAATGACATATCACCCAGGCAGTCATTAATATTGCAATGAAAATTACGTGTCACCCAGGCAGTCATTAATATTGCAATGGAAATGGCATATCAAGCAGGAAGTCCATTAGTCCTTGGTATTGCTGTGGAAATGACATCAACCAGGAAGTCCAGCAGTCCTTAGTATTGCTGTAGAAATGACATCAACCAGGAAGTCCAGCAGTCCTTAGTATTGGGGTGGAAGTGACATCAACCACTAAGTCCAGCAGTCCTTAGTATTGCTGTGGAAATGGCATAAACCATGCAATCATTAGCTGATTAGTATTGTAATGGAGATCAGATAAAATGTTGATGGGTTTTTTTTTCAGTCAATACAAACATAATATTTTTGCAATTACAGCCTTTTTCAGGACATTAACAACACAGTTTTCATTAGTAACCTGGTACGTAATACTGTCATATCATTTGGGGCCAAACATATTTTATTATGTCAAATTTCATTACCAAATTGGCTAAAATATTGTACTTCCAAAAGTGACATGCTTTACAGTAGCTATTAGCAGTATTAATCCTTTCTGTGGGTGTTTTTAAATTGAAATCAGAGTACACTTGTATTGTCTGCATTAGTCAATGGATATATTTAGTCCAGAAATAGAAAAAAGCTGTCAGGCAGCATGCTTAATTCAGTAAGCAGATTGTGGTACAGTCTGTAATATTTAGTTTTGTTGGTCTGATTTATGTGCCCTATGGGCACCATAGAGATAACTTATTTGCACCAAAGATAAAAACAAAACAAAAAACCAGACAAAGGCACAGTCTAAAATGAGCACTGTATATGTATAAATTCATCAATATTCTATCTGTAAGCATAGCAGTGGTCTCACAGTAAATGTTAATATTCTGTATTTAAATTCCGAGTTAAACATTTCATGATGTCTTGCAAGTGACATACAGTGAGCAGCTGCTGTAGTTGAGTGGGTAAGGCAGTTAAGGCATTACTTGTGACCAGAAAGTTACAGATTTGACTCGCACCATAGAATCATATTAGACCAGCTCTTTGATGGTGTGTCCTTGGGCAAGGCATTTTATTCTTCTGGCCTCAAAATGACTCAACCTTAAAATTGTTGCTGTCCTATACAGTGTGAATAGACCAAACCAAACTTGTGTATGATAGGTGGGTGTACATCATGGCATGGTGTGCAGGTGCAGATGTGAAAATTCCACAAAAGGGTTATCCAGAACAGATTGTTAGGTTCCGATTTTACCAGTGTCCTTATTAATTTCTTTCAAGTGCAGATTGATTTCCCTTCAGTGCAGCTTAATATAAGGAATGATTGTAAAAATGGGCATTGTCACCATTCATTGACCTTGACATGTAATTTTAATGTTTGATTAGTTTGTTTTCTCATAAATGAAACTTGCACATTTGTGTAACTCTTCAAACTTGAATTTTTTTCTCTATATAATAAAACATTGATAGTGTTATGTGTAGGCTCGTACAATAATAACAAGAGAAAAGAGTGAAGTCAACAAGGTTTGTATATTTTAACAAAATAATTTATTTCCCTAGAAAACAATGTAAAAATTGGAAATAGGACTTACAGTTTGTGAATATAATCCAAAATTTAATCCTAAGATTAAAAAAATACAAGTCCTATCACTAAAAGTTCTAATAGAATCCAGGTTCGAATCTCAACAACGTTCCAATATGGAAGGCGATGATGTCAGATGTGGTCATTGTACAAATGGCAACAATTCCTCAATTGAATCACAGTTTATGTTTCCATATAACTCCAGAATAAATTTCCACTGAATTTCTTTCTCCCAGAATTTTTATAAAAAAGTACACTTGTTTGGTTTTCTAGAGAATAAATTATTAAATTCCAAAATCAAATGAACTTCAAAAACAATCTGGCTTCAACAATTGAAACTTCTCGAGCTCTCAAGGTTTAAAATACAACTGACTGAAAAGCTCTCAGAAAGTGTATTAAACCCAACTAAAATATCATCTCGTTCTCACGTGATAGGTCACGTGGTCTCTTAACACTTGAACAACGTAATAGAAAAAATGAAATTTGTCACGTAGCAAGAACAGTTCTAAGAACCAGATTCTCACTCTGAAATAAATTTAGAAATAAAACATTGTTTATTCAGACTTAAACGTAGACTGAAATGACCTTGGCAATAGCCAATCGTTTTCGCAAAGAGTTTACAAAACGGTGTACCAGAGTGAGCTAAAAATAATGCTAATGTAACACCTTTTACGTTTTAGATAAACAGAAGTACTGAAAGAGAATATCGAATCCCGTGAAAATAATCATTACAATAAAATGTAATGAAACAAAAATAAAAAAGAATTTTAAAACTAACACACAAGCATAAAAAAGAATTTTAAAACTAACACACAAGCAATTTAATTACATATACGTAACAATAGAAATTGTTTAAAATTTAGAACGTGATGGATTATTATAGGATTTAAGTGCTATTGAAAGAATTGAGTTTATTGTTGTTGTTGGAAAACAGCTAAATAACATCTGAAGCAAGAAGGTATGGATCAATCTACATGGTTCCTTTCAGCTGGAAAATTCTATACAGCAGAAGGTAAAAATTTGTTCAGTAACTTTACATAAACACTAATCATGCAGAGTAGCAGGCAAATCCAGTGCTAATACAGTGCACATACACACATTCATCAGTTACAAATGCCATCTGCAGTCTTTCATAAGACTAGGAATGCCGTTAAAGTATTATGTGCGTGTGTTTATGTGTGTGTGTGTGTTGCGAAATTCCATGGGGAAAATACAGTTTCCCAGTGTTTTGACCTTAAGCAAGGTCTCGTATATATTTGGATTCTCTGTGTGATAGGTACAATATCCCATTTTTTATTTTTGTTATACAACTTTGTTGTGCAGATGGTAGCAAAAAATAGACATGTAGTTAACCCATTTTAAGATAGCCTTTCAGTTTTTATTACATGTACTATTGGTTTTATTGACCAGAAGAGTTTATGGGATGGTCTGTTGTCCATCAATCCTCCATCTGTTTGCACACTTCTCCAAAACTACTTTGAGGATTGCCATTAAACTTGACACACATTCAACCCATGGCCCAGTTGGTCCTAAATGAAAATCGTGTTACTCAGACATCAGTATGACAATCCAGTACCTTGAAAATATTGTTGCCGCTCCTTCTGAATGGACGGTCATATCAACATGGGGTTTTCACTAAAAAGCTTCTTATGATATTTAGCTTGAGGGCCTCAAGGTAGATTAGTTCCTCAGCTAATTGTTACTCTCTTTAAATGAAGTCATTAGTATTATTATTATTATTAGTTGGTCCAAACTCAGTATGGTGCTGATCTGACATCCAGTATGGCCACAATGGAATATATCATGAACATCTTATTGCCAATTTTCCTAAATGGATGGTCATATCAACATGGGGTTTTCACTAAAAGACTTTTGATATCTAGTTGGTTCTAAATGACAACAGTGCTGATCTGAAATCCAATATGGCCACCATGGCAGCCATTGTGAAAATCTTGTTATTGCTACTTCTCCTACATGGATGGTCATCAGCATGGGATTTTCACTGGGGAAAAAATGGTGCTGATCTGACATGCAAGACACCATGGCAGCCATATTAAAAATCTTACCACCTCTCTACTTGAATAGAAAGTCACATTGATGTGGTTTTCACCAGAAGTCTTATGATGTCCAGTTGGTCTTAAATGAAATTGGTGCTGATGTCTAATATGGCACCACAGCAGTCATCTAGATAAGCTTGCTATTGCATCTCCACCAGTGGATAGAAAGTCGTATCTAGAAGATGTTGTACACCACAGCAGCTGATTTAAAGATTTTGTTATTGTTGAATATCAGAGATGGTTTCAAGACTCAACATTTAAAAAGAAGAGGGACTCTTGTTTGTTCTTCTATATTTTTGTTCTTGATTGTAGATTTCCAGCAGTCTTTCAGACATGTTGGAGTCAAGAATTTTTCATAGGTTTTGTGTTTAGTGTTTGTTTTGAGTGTGCAGGTAATGTTTTTTCCCATGATGAAGACCTTGTTTGGTTCAAACATTGGGAAACCTTGTTTTGCACCGTTGTCAATTTACCCCTCTGTATGTCTGACACACACACACACACACACACACACACACACACACACACACACACACACACACACACACACACACACACACACACACACACACAGCACTTAAATTTTGGACACGAAGGATGATTGGTTCAGTGGATATAAATTTCCTGATTTCTCTTTTTTTTAGTATTGTGTAGATCTGTACCAGCTTTAACAATTTGGGTACTTGGCCGTATGTGTGCACCCAGATACATGTATTTCAAACACTTGTCTGTCACGTATGCGACCAGCTTGGTTATGTTTTGTGTGTAGGTTAGACTCAGTTTACCATGCACTGTTGTACACTGAAAGGAATATAAAATTATCTTATTTGAATATTTGAGGAATGTATTCAGATATGTTTTCTTTCCTTTTTAGTGTACCTTGGTATTTTTTTACACCTTCCCTGCCCACCCACCCACCATCTTCTCTGCCAGGCTGTATTAAATCATTATGAAATCAAGTCATCCAAAATATTATTACATATGGGATCATGGGTAAATTTCATTCTGAATGAAGACTGATAAGTGAATGAATAGTGTATATCGGGTAGTTGTTCTGTGTATCTTCAAACACAGAATGGCCGAAAACATTTGTGTAGTACTCAGGATGGACAGAAGGGCAGTAACACTTGATTTCTTCTTGAAAATGAATTATCCAAAATGAAAATTGCCCAAATCCAATTTGTAACTTGATCAACATGCAAAAGAAATTGATGACAATTTTATGCACAGTTGATGACTAATCATTTCTTAAATTTTAAATTGTAAAAATCCATTTTGGACAGAATCACAAGATGGCAAGTATTTAATCTGATACAGCTCACATTGCCAATTAGAATTTTTTTTCCTTGTAGGGCTTGTCAACTTTGATATGGCCCCTTGTCTTTTATTTTATAAACTTTCCAGTCTAGATGCAAATAATTCAAGAGTACCTGAACTATATAAATACTCTGAACTTAATTTTATATTTACATATTTGCAAAAACCTCCAACATATTCTGTTTAGAATATTTGGTTATTTAAGCTCAACACCGTTAGATGTAGGCTCATACGAAGTGTAGTTAGATGGGGAATTCATATTCTGTGAAAACATTTCTTGTTTTCGATTTTAAAAGCACTTGCATCCTAGTTTGTATTTTGCTTCAAATCTATGTATACACATTTAACTCTCATTCAGAAGCACATTTTCCCCAATGTATTGTTGGCCACATTAAATTTAACTTCTCTAGCACCCAACTTGTTTTTGTCCGGATCCATTCTAAGACATGGAATGCCAGCATTCACTTATGTTGCTAATTTCCTGTAGTATCTTCTTAACAAATCTGTTTGTTGATTTTAATTATTTTGATTTGAAAAGGCTGTAGTAAAATAAACAAAATATAGGAAGAAATGAGTTGCCTTGTTTTTTTAATTAGAATATCTTTGTTAAGAAATTCATGATTTGAAATAATATTATCATACGTTCTTAGTGAACAAGAACAGTAAATCCTTTATGTTAAAGACATGTAAGGGATCAGTTTTGTCTTTTATGAATGCTTATAGGTCATTGGTAGAGAGCAATGGTTCCCAAACATTTTCAGGCCACTGTCCCCTTGGTTATCCTCAGCGCCCCCTACCTTACCCCATAAAAAGCATTATTCAGCACCCACCTTGGTAATCCCACTGTCTCCAGGGGGCGGTACTGCCCACTTTGGGAACCACTGACATAGAGGTTAAATACATGCTTAAATGTGTAATTGAGAAATGTGAATTATAAATGTTTTCCTGTATCAGTGGGTGTTCTTTCTGTGGTCAAGTCACCAAGACATGTTTCACTCTGTGTGTGTGTGTGTGTGTGTGCATGCATGCATGCATGTGTTCTCAATCCCCAAATGACAGTATTTGCCTGAAATGACCATTTGATAACTTCACATGGTGGAAATTGCAAACATGCCCATAATTATCCTGTGCAGTTGTTGGTCATTATGTGTTCCAGATTGTTAAAAAAAACAACAACTCCATAGCCACAGACCACAGACAAAAGAAATGTGAAAATTTATCTCCTGGAATGATTTACCATAGTCTGTAGTACTGTACACATTACATCAGTTCCTTACACAGTCTGCTTTTTAACTATTTGGTGTGGTATGGTATGGTGATGTGTTGCACTTAACAGATCTTTGCAAGAAAATATATGCATCTGGGCCCCAATAAACAATATAAAAGATTCAAGTGCCAACAGCTAACTTATATTATCTACTTCTTAGGCTTATTTGAGGATTTGGTTAAATGAAATGTAAACTTTTGGACTTGACCAGAAATTGCCCATGAGCAAGTTAAGATGTAATTTCAAGTTTAAAAGTCTGCCTGTTGCTAGTGAATAATACAATTTTTAAAAACAGTAATGAGAGTCAAATGGCTTGCCGAGCAGTCGAAATTTAAAAAAGTAATTTTCATTTTAACATGTGCTTATAAACCTTGTAAAATTACATTACTCTGTTGAGATATAGTTTTTAAAAAGTATTGCAAATTTGAAATCGTTAATAAATTCTGGTATTCTTGAAGGTAACTGACTGATAAATTTATATTATGATGTCACAAATCCCCCCCCCCCCGATGTACTCTGAATGTTGCAGCTGATCAATGATTTTGATTTATAGTACAAAGATAAAAGCATATACTTTTCTCCTTTTCTTTCTTCTTCCTCATTCCTTTCTCTATTCATATTTTTACTTTTACTCTGAATTTTTGTGTCAACAATTAATTGATTGGGATATTTCTTTATTAATCTGCATGTAAGTTACATATGTTACGTGTCTAGGCTCGTATAAAAGTAACAAAGAAAAGAGTGAAGCCAACAAGCTTTGTAAATTTAACAAAATAATTATTTCCCTAGAAAACAAGATAAAAATATGAAAAAGGACTTATGGTTTATGAATCAAATCCAAAAATTAATCTAATAGTTAAAAATATAAGTCCTATCACTAAAAAGTTCTAAATGAATCAAAGTTCAAATCCCAATGAAATTCCAATTTGGAAGGCAATGACATCCTCTATAACCTGTTTTGTGTTGTCATGTCAACAGTTCCTTGTTGAATTACCAATTCTGGCTTTAGAATTCCGAATAATCTTCAATAAATGTCTTTGTCCAAGAATTCTGATGAGCACTAGATAAAGTCTCCAGGGAAAATAAATTATATTAAATAAAAACTCAGTTTAAACTGGCAACAACAAAAATAATACCTATGAGCCCGAAGGTATGATTTACGACTGACTGAAATCACTATGAAACATCATTTTTAACCCGCAATTTTAGATCACATGATGGGGTCACGTGGTCACTTAGTTCGAACAGCATAGTAACACCACAGGTCGGATGTCATGTACGCCATGGATGAATTTGATTCTACTGAACGAATCTATAAGATTGAATAAAAATAAAAAAAATTGTTTGCATAGAACTGACACGCAAGCCAAGTATGACCTTGATTACGACCAATGATTTTCACTCTAGGAAAGAAAAAAAATTGTTTACCAGTTCTGAATCAAGGTCTGGAACTAGGTCAGCTAAAAATACAATGTAGCAATACTGGTTATTTACCAGGTCAAAACAGAACTGAACTGAATTTTCCGGAAAAATGTCAAATCCAGTGAATAAAGTTATCATTACAATAACATGTAATGAAATAAAAATAAAAAATAATATAAAACTAACATAATTAAATTACATATACATAACACATATAACATGCTTGCTACACGGATCACTGCCATCTCACCTCTGTCTGCGTGGGTTCTGGTCTCGGGTACGGCCAATGTGGGTTTGTGAGAAAGCTTGCCAGTGGCTTCTCTTGGGTCGGTGGTTCTTTCCTGGGTTTTCCTGGGCTCTTCCTCCACCATTGATACTGGCCGCCATGTATAGCCTATTTTTTGCTGAAAAATGGCGTTAAACCCAACAACAACAACATATACGTAACACATATAACATGCTTTCTACACTCGTTATAAAATGGAATTGATATTTAAACATGTGATGTTGACAATTGAATAATTATGCTTTTGTATTAAGTTTTCTTGATTCTGTAAACTAATCAAGTTCTTGTTTCAAGTAATTTGAATTACTTTCTGCAAATTGTTCATAAATGGACCTTTAGAAAAGTAAAAATTTTCATTTGAAAATTTAAAATAGTGGAACAATACATTGTTGTTGGGTGGAATTCTATACAACTTTTTCTGAAGAAAAAGAACTCATTTTTATAAATAAATGGCTGGAGAGAAAACTAGTATGGAAGTATTATAGAGCCAAATTTCAGGCGTACAATTACCGGCATAGTCGTACACGGTCAAATGACTATACAACACTACTCAAATTCAAACTCACTCAGCCAGTCAGCATACAGAACTAGACGTATTCACATTTTTAAATCTGTCAAAGAAAAACCTTCCCGCTTGTCTAATTTTCCAGATGAAGCACACAATTACATATGAACAGCTGCTGCAAGAAATGGATAATACAAAAGCTGAATCAACAGCTAATCCAGAACCATTTTCTTGTATATTTAATTGTTTTATTTTTGTTACAATATTTTATGCCTCCTTTAAATGTTTTTTTTTTAAAAATAAGTTTCACAGATTTTTAGCTGTCATACTTATTTTGGAAACAAAAATGTCATATAGGATCCATTACAATTACACAGACACACAGACATACAAACACACACACGCACACACATGTGCACACACACACACACACACACACACACACACACACACACACACACACACACACACACACACACACTGATATTTCCATGGATGTAACATTTAGCAATTTCTTCAAGAAGGGGAGATTTTAAATTTTGGGAATTTAAATTTTAGCAATTGTAGATGTGAGGAAGGGTTTTATTTTGGCATACACTGAATTAGTTTTGAGTACATAGCACTGTTTTGAGGGCAGACCAAGATGCATGTGACTTGTTTACCACTTCACAAGGGAGAAAATGAGGAGAACAGATCATGCATGTGGCCATTGCGAAACATCTCTTGAAAGCTGCTTCTTTTGAAGGGATGGTCATACATGTACTAACACTTGTTTTTAAAAAAAACAAAAACACTTCAGTCTTGCAGTAGGTAGTTGTTGCTATAAAATGACGCTTCTCCAGTTGCTGATTGGCTCCCTTGATGGTGATCTTAAAAATCTGCAGGTTCCTACTCAGGGGCAGATGTAGAAATATTGCTTACAGGCAGATGTCAACAAATAGGCAAGGGGTCTTTGGGATGGAACCCCTGAAGCATTTGAATAATTTCCAGGAAATACTGTCAATCATCAAACAGTAAAGAAAACTTTATGAAAACATTCTGGGGTCCATGCCCTCTTCCGGATCCGCCCAGGTTGCTTCTTATAAACATAGGGTCCAGAGTGGCCAAGTGGTCTAAAGCAGTCGCTTTTACTGATCACTGCCATCTCACCTCTGTCTGTGTGGGTTTGAGTCTCAGTCTCAACCAGTGTCGATATGTGAGAAAGCTGCCAGTAGCTTCTTGAGGATTGGTTGTTCTTACTGGGGTTTTCCCCAGGTTTTTCCTCCACCAGTTGTACTGGCTGCCTTACCTAGCCTATCTTGCGCTCAGAAATGGTGTTAAACCCCAAAACAACAGTCACAATCGTCTGAACATGATATTGGACATACTGTACAGCCAGACAGTGGCTGTTTCCTCCACTACTGGGTCTTAGAGGTGTCTTCTTTAAACATGTTGGACTGTACAAGCATTTTCGTAAGGGAGGTGGCATGATATGAGCCCCATTCCCAGTGCAGAAATACGTCTGTATTTTCCCAGTTAAATATGAATTATTTCAAACTGTACATACATATATTTTTAATTTATATTTCATTTTAAATGAATGTTTAACTTTACAAATGTAGTTTATTAAAGAGTTAAAATTAAAGGGCTTAAGTTGGTTGTCAGAATGATTTATTTTTGATTCAGCTGACCTCAGTCTCACATTAGAAAAGGCAGGAAATATCTAGACTAATTTGCTTTCAACCCAGGAGCTAGAAGAAAAGATGTTCTGTATCTCATCTCCACACTCACACTGTCATGTAGTTGTTCGGCATTTGTAATGCCATTATATTTATGATTATGGCTGACCTCAGATCATATTTGCAGGTAGCCTGCTGAGAACACAAACAGTGAACAGCATCAATCCTTTCAGATACAGACAGTTGTGGAGTTCACTTGTTATTAGGTACCTGATAGGAAGGAAATCTAAATGGGAATTGATCACAAGAGAGAATTCCTGTATGGAACTGGTTACAAGTGTTTGTTCTGCCAGCATGCTGTGTTAGTTTTTATGTAAACTGATTTGTTCTTAGATTACTTTACCTTATTACAAGTACAGGCTGAGAAGCAGGCAGTATAATACAGATTTCTTCATTATTATTTGTAAAATGATAATAAACATATATGTATGGCACCACCTGTATTTTCTGGTTTCCTGCTAAATTACCACAGTTGCCATGAAGATTGCTATCATAAAAAATTTATTCAACAACTTTTGTCACAGACAGTCCTGATTGCACACAATACTTGCAACTCAACATCAGCCTAGTAATGGAAAGTCTTATGCAAGTTACACACTTATATAATCTCAGTGTGATCAACAAATAAAAGATATGGAACAATTTCCTTAGTTTGATAATAATGTCTTGTTTTTTCAGCTTTGTAGTAGTTGGCCACCTCTGACCTGAAACTTGCCCATATTGCACGTTTATACAAGTTTACATCATTATTGTTTGTTTATTTTTAATGCCGCATTATTGATCCTGTGTTTAAACTCTTAGGTAACTGTACACTTTCCATATGGGATTTTTCGTTTTGCTAATTGACCCAATAAGTGAATGTACATGTAATATGCAACAACAATTTTGACTGATTTGATTCTTTGAACTTGCCATATTCCTTGAGGTAAAGTTATCCAACAGAAACAACTATGACATCTTGCCTATTGCTTCAGTTGGTGAAGGAAAAAGCATAGTACAGATCAGAGGCAATTAGTGTGGCAGGCCAGAGATGAAAGATACCATTGCCATATGTTTGTGTGTTAACAAAAGATGAACATTCACAAGTCTTGTTTCTTTAAGGGGTTGGTGTAAGGGGTTGACAGTATGGACTGTGATTACTTGATCAGATGAAGAGTAACTAACACATGTGGATGAGTGTATTTTTTACTGTATCAATCATCCAGCACTCAACTATGGAATAAAAATTTGTGAACCCTGCTGTAAGGGACAGTTTAATAATCAAATGTTTACTGCTGAAAAATGTTATCAAATTCCAGAGTAATTTTTAACATGGTCATCGTTTGATAATATTTTTCAATGGCCCAATGGACTTTAACATTGGAAAAATATTTGCCCAGCATTCATTTTTAGTTGTCCTGGGCTCCTGCAGAGTGGATTAATCTATGCTTGTAAACATGATTTCAAGCAGCATGGTACAGACAGTTTGATGTTGTTGTTGTTGTAGGGTTTAACGCCATTTTTCAGCACACGATAGGCTATACATGGCGGCCAGTATCAATGGTGGAGGAAGAACCCGGGAAAACCCCGGAAAGAACCACCGACCCACGAGAAGCTACTGGCAAGCTTTCTCACATACCCACATTGGCCGAATCCGAGACTCGAACCCACGCAGACAGAGGTGAGATGGCAGTGATCCGTAACGAAGAGCGCTTTAGACCACTCGGCCACTCGGGGCCCCAGAGCAGACAGTTTGAAGAAAGGTAAAAAAGACAAGTTCATCAAGTAATATACATGTACATAATTTCAAGAAGGTAACATAATTTATGAACAAGAATAGATACCTTTCTGTAGCAAATTAAATCATGACTTCATAGCTTTTGATCTTATCACAAAACCTTCATCAGGGGAATCTAAGCTATGCCAAGGAGTCATGATTTAGTTTTCTTCAGATTTGGTATCTATTCTTGTTCATTATCTAGAATAATGTACATAATGTCAAGTAATATGATGCACTTAATTTCAAGTAATCTAATATACATACCTTCAAGCAATATAATATACAAAATGTCAGGTAAAATGTGTAATTTCAAGTAACATGCTACACATAATTTCAGATAACAGAATATAATAATTTAAATTAATATAATATCCATAATTTCAAGTATCAAGTTCAGTAACATAATATCCATAATAACTTAAAAGTTGAGTTGAACTGCAAACATTATACATCCTAATCTGCTGTTGGATAATGTGCTGGCAGAGCAGGTCTAATGTTTGTTCTACTGGTTACTCACTCCTAGCAAAGTGCTAAGACCCAGGTCTGCTAGCTCATTATACAACGGCAGATCTGGGTCTGTGCAGTTTGCAGTTAAACTTGATTCGTAAGTATCCATACAAGGTACTTAGAATTTGAGGTCTTAAGTTGAAGGAATTTCCCATGAAATCTTGATTAACTGTGTTTTATCAATGCAGTATCTGTAATAGTTTGCTTAATAAATGTTTGCCTGTCAGTTAAATAAGAGTGATGCTTTGAGAATTTGTCAAATCTGTGAAAGGATCTTGATGTACATTTACCATTGTAAATGCTGTACATACTGTTTTCTTCCATTTTTTGGCATATCTCAGGGGTCTAGCTAGACTTGAATATTAGGGAGAAGTAACTGCTTCTTTTGGACAGAACTGGGAGAAGTGGGAGCTAAACAGGGAGAAGTGGGATCAAAGCAAGAAACACACACACATATATATATATATATATATATATATATATATATATATATATATATATATATATATATATATCTGTGAGTGTTTTCTTTCTCTTGTTTAAATTTTAATTAGGTCCTCTATTTCTAGGTATGCGTTTGACATTAGTTTTAAGCATTACTTTATTTTCAAGTTGAAAAATCTGTGATGTATTTTTATTATTAACACATTTTGCATGTACAGTAAAAACTGCTATGAGCGACCTCTGCTATGATCAACCACCTGTCATTTCTGACCACAATCGTAATGTACAGATCAATTTTATTACATAAACGCTGTTATGAGCGACCACCTGCTGAACACGACCGCAATGTCTTGGCATAATATGCATTTCGACACTGCTATGAATGACCGCATCGCAAAAATGAGGATAAACTCCACCAACATTTATTTAATCCCTGTAAGAATGACCGCTCATACCGTTCTAAATAAAAAAAAATAATTTAAAATATAGGCTGGCTACCGATGTCTGAATTTTTTTAGCTATGCTTATAGTGTTTTATAGTTTCTGTTGTAAACCAGACTAATGTATATGTAGATTATTTCCTAGTCTGGTTCCCTGCTTCGTATGCTCCCAGTGTTTTTCTCCGTTATTCGTATAGGGGTGAGGAACACAGGAAGAATACAAAGCAGGGAACCAGACTAATTATTCCTGTACGTAGCCTGCTTCCCGGCCTTTGTAGAACCCCACCTCCCTATGAACAACCGTATAACGATAACAGACAGACACCACTGACCTATATGTAATCAGTTGTGACAACGACCGTTTGATTAGTATTGATTGTTCTGATCAAAAACAAACATAAAAGGAATATTAAAAAAATAGGATTGTTGCTACTGGTGATAGATGCTACAGTCCGTAAACCAGGCTAATGTACATGTCACGAATTGCCGTTGTAGTGCCAAAGTTGACGTAGTGGTCGCATATATTGTTTGTTTTGAGTTAATCCATATTGCCGGGGGTGAATAAGGTCATTGTCTATTAAACCAGCAAGAGAGAATCGTTTGTGGGATTTGATTGATAGTGTTCAAGACTTGTGATCTTTGTTGTTTTTTCCCCCAGTGTTAAGTGATTACATCCCAATCACAAAGCAGTCGTCTATTCAAGTTAGTGCGACTGGGTTACACACTTTGCTTATAGAGTTAATCCCTGTATGTCATCTTTGAATGAAGCTGTTGACTTTTGTCTCTGAGTAAATGGTCCTGTTTCTGGATGAGATAATTGTTTCTTTTTATTTCATTAATTGTTAGATATGCAATGCACATGTATAGATTTTTCATATTTTCCCACAGCCCAGTCAAAACCGTCTTTACGTTCGATATTACAACTGAGCACTAATAATTTAACACCTAGAACCTTAATAACAATGGACGAACCTCCAACTAAAAAGAGACGAATTTTAGAGCTGGAAAAAATTATTGTAATTGAAAGAAGTGAAAAAGAGCAGACCACTCACAAAAAAGTGATTTAAATGTCGGTAAAACAAATTTAGGATGTTATAAAGGAAAAGGAGTAATTCAGAAACGATTTCATATGTTAAAATATGTGATTTTCAAATGTAAATGTGATTTCATGTTTAATGATGGAAGAGAAGTATATCTTTATTGCTATATAATTTTGTTTCTAGATGAATGCATACAATAATTTAGCAAGAACTATTAATAAAGACAGGAATATATATACAGTGATTGTGGTTATTTTCTTGAAATTGTTCTGAAACTGGACCTTGGAAACTGATCTTTTTGTACAAACCAGCCATGAGAGACCACCTGTCTTGAGAGACTGCTTTTTGTTGGCAGAAGGGGCGGTCTCTCATAACAGGTTTTACTGTATATACAAATTATTATTTTCATACCCATTGTATTCATACTTGTGTGTTTGGATTGAGACACCTACAGTGAATTTTGGCCACATGACTTTAAAAGAGCACAGCAGAAACTGTACATTGTAATTAATTTAACCGATAGGAGTAACAAGATTAGGGTCTTGTAATTGCAAGTCAGTAAAAATACTGCAACTTTTGTATAAAACTGCAGTCAAAAAGATTTCTATACTCAGTTGAAACAACCTCTGTAACATGTGCTTAGGAGCAAATGCACAAGTGGCTTTTTACCATACTAATCGTCATTATTTCACTGTTGCCAATAAAACATTACTGTAACTATTCATAGACAACACACTGAAGCATTAAAGTCGACATATGACTGAACTAGACCTGTCTTTCCAACCGAGTTGACACAACCAAGAACTCATATTGTGCCATTGTGCATCTATTTTTATAAAGAGGGATTTTCTTAATATAGCCACTCACTTTCTAGCTTTGTTACAGCAATCCATTGAGAGGACTACAAATTTATGGTTATTTGCCTACACACAAGTAGTGACAACATGCATTGGTTAAATAGTATTTGGTTTACTATTTTTTTTGTATTTTCACAAAAATGAATGATGTCAATAACAAGATTGACCTTACAGCATATATTCGAATTCCACAATATAGCATTGTTTCCTGTGTTTCTTACCTGTATGATTAAATATTTAGGCTAAATCTTCTATCACATAATATTTAGACTTTGCTTTCATTGAATTATACATTTTCTCTGATCTATTTACCCAATTATTTATGAAAAAAGACAATCTATTAAGGTGGTATTTCACAGACACAGTGATGTCCACCATTACAGGTTCACTTACGGTTTCAAAATGATTTTATAAAGAAAATAAAGCAAACATGACAGTTAAAATCTTCAATAAAAATTCAATTAGAAAGTGCTCTTCACCGATTATATTTAAGAAAAAATACAACCCAAAACTACTATTTACTTGTTGATGTTAAAATATTGAAACAGAAGTTGGTCATCATACAGTAGGCTTAACTTCAGGAAATTGAGTTGTGATATCTTGCTTGGGAAAGGGTTTATGATCTGTTACCCATTAAAACAAACGTCTTTGAAGTGCAAGAGTTTGTTGGCGTAATTGGTATCAGCATCACATAAATACATTTCAGCTACAACACAACGCTCAGAACTTACTGACCACAGCAAAGGAGCATCTCAAAAGTTAGAAAGTACATTTAGTCATTATAGGCCTAAAAACATCACAGGACAAAGTCGTTTTTGCTTTTCTAACAGAAGAAGGCGAAGTTTACATTTTTCAGGTGACTCTGTCACCCACTTTGCCTGGTAGCACGACTCCTTATATCTTATTTTCATGTTTCTCTGTTTGTATTTTCTCCATGTTTTTTACTTTCACCTTTAAGACAGTATCGTGTTTGTGATCAAGTCAGTCATTCTGCACTAGTTAATATCGTGTAATCAATCTAGTATGAAGAAAAGTTTAATAATGAAGTTTCCATCGCTGTTGGTGTAAGAGGAATCAAAAGACAAGACTTAAGTGTACTTGTGTATGCATTAATTTTAACTGCTTATGAATCTTTTCGTTTCCTTAAAAATGTAAAACTAAAGTATAAATCAAAAGCTACATCTTTTGCTAAGATTCTGGTTTCATTATATTTGGTCAATCTGTGACTTTTAGATACATATTATATGCATTTAGTTCTCATAGTCAAAACACAATATAGATGTTTCAACTATTGTGATTGCACATTGTGTTGTGAAGAAATCCATGGCATTTTTGTCAGAATTATGCAGTTTCTGGCAGCAAACAAAAACAGTAAAGCGATGTAAGAAATTCACAATTTTGAGAAAATTTGGAGATCTTCCATGGAGAATTAACAGCCTGACTTCTGTCAAAGAAGAACTTGATTCTGACCAATATGGTTTGGATTGGTTTGATACATAATGGCTCCGCAGCACAAGTAGGTTATTTAATGATGAGGCAGTTGGAGTAGAGTGCCTTCCCCAAGGACACACTAAGATAGATGACACAGCCTGAACTGATGTTAGGATGCGAACCTGCACCCATGCTATCACAGGTCTGACATGCTAACCACCCAGCCACTGCGGCTCCCAACAAGTATAGTGTGTGCCAAAGGGTTTATGACATTCATACAACCTTTGAAAAATCCTTGAATTTGAGAAGTTGCCTTGGAAACAGTTTTAAATTTTGAAAATGTTGCCATTATCCTTGAAAATTCCTTGAATTTATTGAAAACTCCTTGAATTTTTTCCCAGAACATACATATACTGAATTTATACGAGTGAATAACATTAAAACTGTGTTTGTATATATATATATATATATATCTATATCTATATATATATATATATATATATATATATAAACTTTTTTTTTATTAAAAAAATCAGTTTTTTTTGTTTACTTGTTCTCCAAATTAACAAATTGGTAAAATATGTAAAATTGGGTGAATCAAATGACACACAACATAAGTATTTACCAGGTGGTATAGCCTCACTTTTCTGTAATTAGTTATGTTTTTATTTCTAGTTTGCATTGATAAACAAATGAAAATACCTTGATACTAAGAAAATTAAATTGCCGTAAAAGAAAAAAAACATTTGGAAGTCCTTATAAATTCTTTTACCAGTCCCTGAAAATTGATTCTCTGGGACTGTACAAAATGATGGAAACTTTTGAAAACTTTATTTTATAATTTAAAAAGTATGTAATTGAAAAGGTCTGAAATTTTCCAGAGAACTACAAGAATTGTCTCAGAAAAACTATTGCTCTAATAACTGTATTCTATTCAGTAGTGTCAGCCAAATTGTGAGAGAGAATTTTATCATTGAAAATTAAAATGTGCAGTATCAAATGAAAGATAGTTTAAAACATTAAAAGTTTCTCTAGAGAATTCCAACGCCTTTGCCAGAGAGATTTTGATATGAAGAGTTTATTCTAATCTTGCGTTTAGAAAGTTTATCATTGATGATGAAGCAGTATGTATGATATCAAAAAGTGAGAAGTTTTCCACAGATATTTAGGTGTTCTTTTGTCAGTGTAATTTACATACAAGAAATATATTCATAATCAAAGCAACTGCCAAATGTTTAGGTTATGTTTATTTTATATTACCATTTGAAAGTAAGCTAAATGGAAGATATTGAAGGACTTAAATTTGAAGTGAAAAATTGGAAACCTATAGTGAAAATGGGACATATTTCTTGATAGAACTGAAAGTTATGATCGTTTTGTCCCTATAGTAAATTTATTTTGTTTGTTTAACCGTTATACCATCAGTAATCCATCAGCATTTAGATACTTATTCTCCACCCACACTTTTTTTTAATTTCCTCAAGCATTTTCTGTCAGATAAAGGTCAGTAAGCAAATGTCTAGTCAGGGGCCATTGCTGATTATAGTTGCCACACCTGTTTGTTAGAATTTCTTGTTTTTAGAAAAACAGTCACTTTCAGTTCCAAGAATTGTCTGATATTAGGAAGACAAAACAACATGAGTCACTTGTGGAGAGTGGATTCTTGTAATATTTCATGAATATTTCCTGTTTTATCATGAGCCATTTTTTTTTAACATCTTCAAGAACAAGGAGAACTCAAATTACTTTATTTACTGATTTAATTAAACTGATGAATTTCATTTGGCTTGTTCAGTCCAGAGAATAGACTGAAGAAAAAGAAGAAATGTCAGAAAGTATTTTCACATTCATTTACTCGGCGCTATTAAGCCTCAGACTAACACTGCTCTTTCCATAAGGGATCTTTATTTAATTGGTTATATTTGGTTTTGCTATAAATTGACTGTATTGTGGGTAGAAATTATCATGGATTTTACAGTTGCTGCAAAGCACAAATTTAAAGATGCAATGAAAATGATATTCTGTTTTAGCAATAGAACTCCATAAATGCCATCCCACAAATATAAGCACTGTTTTCCCTCATAATGCGGTAGTTGGTGTGTAATTTTGGTAATGGGCTTTATCGTGTACTGCATTATAATGAGAGACACCATAGGAAGGAAAATGTTTTTTTTTTTTTGTTTTTTTTTTTACAGAATCACAACAATTGATGACCATAAAAATAAATGAAATCACAGTATTATTGCTATGATAACTTGGAAATGTGATATACAGAAGTTCCTGGCTGTACAATTTCAATGCTTTTCATGAAGGTTCCAGGCATTTTTCCATAATGGAAATGCTGTTAATGGAAAACTTTTGGATTTTTTTGACATTCTTCCAGTCTCTTGTCATAGAAAATTACTAGATATGTAATGTTGGAAAATAACTCGCTGATGGAATATGCTGGAAGTTTTCCATACTGTAAATGGAAGATAGTTTCCATCATGTCTAAGGACAGGCTGGAGAATTTCCATACAAAATATGAGACTGGAAATGGGTGGATAACATCCATGCACATGGTTTACATGTACATGTAGAATGCTTTGCAGCTATTTAGCCAGCATTTCTGTTGGCTCTCAAACTCACTTTCAAACAGTTTGTTATTAACATCTTGCATCTATTTTTTATTCACAGAAATTTTAGATCTGATTCTAGTGGAGGTGATGCTTGCTTTGTGAGTTGGTTCACCTATTCATTTACAAATATTCACATCTAAACTTTTAAAGCCATTTAATGCTTTGTTACTTGTGTAATTTTGTCTGCTCTTTAATCATCCACCATTAGGTTTGAACATAATATGTTAAAATATCCATCCGTTTTTGTTCATCTGCTCATTCCTGTTTCATTTTTTTGTACAACGGCTCTAGTTCTTAACATCAATCATTAACCGACTTGGCAGTTGGTTTGCATTTTGGTGTATGGAAGAATCCTTTTCGTTTTTGGGTTTAAAGGTCAAGGGTCAGGGTCACTGAGACTGGAAGAAGAAAAATGGTTTTCACACAATAAAATTAGTCCTTTATCATAGACCTGGACCAGCTGTAGAATGAAAATTCCACAGTGTAGATTAAGAACATCATAGCTGTTATTGGAGAGTTGCATTATGTATATAGTACATGTTGCATAAGATGGTATTGTGTTCAATGCATATAGGACATGTCTTTACTCTCCATTGACTGCCTTTTGTTTCAACTTCAAGCTAGTGCAACAGAAGTTGTTTTTTCTTTCAATTTGATAATGATGCTAGGACTTTGTAAAAGAAAGCTGTTTAAATAAAAAAAATTTGATGCTGTGTTTTAAGGACATTACCTTACATTTACCTTTTATTTTATGTTCATGTACAGCTGTACCTATTCAATAATTTTAACATCTTTTTCTATTATCTTTTATCTTGTAAGATTACAAGTTAACTTTATTTGAAAGGATTTATCTCCTAAAGATTTTGGCAAATTTATAAGTTTTATATTTTTCCAACCTTTTACTTGGCGTTTAATTGCCAGGATTGTGCTGCTGTATAACTAAATCATACACACACATTCACTAATGTATTTCTTTACATTGTAGTGTTTGGCCATTGGTAATCAATGATAATGGGGCTTCATATCATTATCAATACTTAATCCAACTTCCTTGTGCATGACAGTATTATAAATCCATATTAAAATTTACCTCAGTAAAAGAGTGGATTCACTTAAAGCAATGGTCACTTTAATGACTGGCATGTACAGTGTTATAGAAAGGGATCCTTGTACCTTGACAGACCTACTTGTAAATACAGTATCCCCTCATTATAATGCAGTCCAATAGAGCCATGGAATATATTACCTTATAGTAAGACCACTTTATAATGAAGTACATGAAACCTGTAGCTTTACAATGACTAATGAAATGGGATCCATTACCATACTTACCTTCTAGCAGAAACTGTTATAATGAGGGTCCTTAAAATGAGGGAGTGCCGAACTCATTCTTATAAGAAAACCATTTTATTTATTATAAAACTCACTCATTGTAATGTGTTTCATTGTAGATATAAAAGTGCAATGCATTGTAAGTTGGGACATATTAAATGATCATGAGAAACTAAAATTAAAATTAAATTTTATTCCCATTGGCAAAAAAATTTAATAAAGTGAAATAAGCAGTAATAATAAAATTGAATGAAGGTGATTAGATTAAACTGGATCCATGCCCCATGCCTATATTACAAAAGATAAAGCACTGAACTGAATGACTTTCTGTTTAGGACCATTGTACTTACCAATATCAGCATACTGTGTGCCTTTATTATTATCAATGTATTAACTGTGTATCTAAGTGTACTACATTAATGCTTTTATGCTAAGGTTCACAGATACAGATTAGGATAGGTTGACCAAAGTACTTTTGATCTGCTGCAAATCAAACATTTATAATAAGTTTTTTGTGAAGGCTTTGGTAAGATCTATATTTAAGACACATGGTGCTGATGAAATCCAGGTCTGATTTCAGTAAATATGATGATTTACATCTAATTGAGTCATTATTATATAAGATTATTGGCGTACAACCTGGTTTTATCAGCTTAACCACATTGTAGGGTGCGGCTTTAAAGATTTCTTCTCCCCATGTGCCCAGGAAGTTGGAAGTTGCAAATACCTGTTGTATACAATAAAGACAAGAATGAATGGACAGTCGCCATCTTTGCTTCCTGTTGGCAGATAATTCTCCTATATAGAGTACTGCTTTCTCATTTTTCTGGGAGTTAAATCGAATGAGTATTCCATATTTTGATAGTTCCAGCAAGGCATTGAAGATATATTCGTTGACTTTTGCTGCTAAATGCCTCTGTGAAAACAATGCATTGTCTCCAACAACAGAAGGGGGAATGGAAGTTTACATCTGTATGGGATTCCTCTCAGTTGATGGTCTAAAAGCATACCTACAGTTAGTAACTGGAAATAGACCAATCAAAGGATAAGAGTCATCTGCAGATGTAAATTTCCATTCCTCATTCTGTGTCCGAGATAAAACATCATTCTGTATGGGAGAATTTCCTGACTACTGGAGGGAAGCAAAGATAGCAACTGTCTGGCCTTGTCTTTATTTTATACAGGGTATGATCCAGAACAAATGTAAATAGAATCTAATGTCAAGCTTTTTTGGTCTAAATGAGGAAGCATGAGGATACATGTTTTACAAAGAGAGAATTCTAAATAAGTCAGTGACATCTAGAACTTGGAGTGAAAAACTACATGTTGGTTGCAGTGACTCTCATTTGTCATATTGGCATTTAGTGGTTTAGATTTGTTTAGATACAGGTAAAACCCATTATAACGTGATTCGTTATAATGCGATTTCACTTACAACGCAATGGCAGCATGGCTCCCATTTTTTAATTTAAGGTGAGCTCTCTTTTTAACATCCTAAATACATGCTTTCAGAAAAGCCAATTATTCGTATCCCAAGCTGATTTTTAATCCCAGCACTGCGTTTAATGTTGCCTTAACTTTACTGTGCTGTTTCCACCATATTGGCATGTATACAAATCACAGCCGAAGTACATTTGATGTCTGATGAAACCCAGCGAACAAACCAAACGATTAAGAGGTTAGATAGAACTGATGACATTGAAATTTCAATGCACATTTTCTATGGGGAAGTTTTTAAAAAAATTTGTGAACACAATCCTGCTTATATCGCGATGTTATTCTTTGGACCCCAAACATCGTGTTATAATGGGTTTTACCTGTATAAAGTTTAAATTAACATGCAAGCAGAAATGTATAAATTTCCTTTTGAACTAAATATAAAGCACCATATTATCTGTTCATTTTCAAACCCTTTAAAAATTATTATACTACTGTATGATCATTAGTTGATAAAAACCATAATTTAAAAATAAATAAAAACAAATTTATCATATATAACTTTGTAGAATTTATGTTGCAGATATTTGTAATGAAGAATAAGATAAAAAATGTAATTGACTTTATTCACTTTTAAGTTTATTTCAAACAAGTAAAATCATTAATGTGTATTAAAAATTATAGAAAAAATGTGCATTTTTGAAAGCATGGAAAGTAGATCACAGTGACCATTTATTTAAGCGTTATTGTACAGAGCTGGTATAATTGCATCTACATATATAAGTATTTTTTTTGTCCTCAGGCTTCACGGTAGCTTGGGAATGGTTCAGTTGAATCAGTTCAAATCTTTTTAGGTAGCCTTGTGGACAACCCATCTCAGTGAGAAAAGTAAAACCAGTCTTTAAAGGACCTGTTTATATAACTAGTCATTATAATAATTAGTCTTTAAATAACACTTGGGGCCACAAAAATTGTCTTTTGTTTGTAGGTCTTTGTTTATATAGAATATTTGATTATGCCAATCAAATTGGAGTAGGTTTCATAAATGACATTCCCATTTGTCCTTTTTATTCAGGCGTGACTGTCAGTTTAGACAGGTTTTTTTAGTACATGGGTACAATCATCTATTTGTCTAGGTTTACTGCCCAGACAGGTTTTATGGTACATGAGTACATTCATCTAGTTTTTTTTGGCTCAGGTGCTAAGACCAGTTTTATTGTACATGGGCAAAATCATCCAGTTGTCTAGCTTCACCTACTATGGCAGGTTGATTTGTACATAAGTACAGTCATCTGCATGTCTACAGTTTGTTCTGCACAGGATCGTGAATGATATCCACCTCTATTTCTGTTGTTGTTGTAGAGTTTAACGTCATTTTTCGGCACAGGATATGCTATACATGGCGTCCAGTATTAATGGTGGAGGAAGAACCCAGGAAAACCCCGGAAAGAACCACCGACCCACAAGAAGCTACTGGCAAGCTTTCTCACATACCCATGTTGGCTGAATCCAAGACTCGAACCCACACAGACAGAAGTGAGATGGCAGTGATCCATAATGGTAGGCGCTTTAGACCACTCTGCTGGGGCCCCACCTCCATTTGTCAATGAATTTTCACCTTAGCATCTCGAAATGTAGCTAAAATTACCAAATTCATATTGTGCACAAATGATTTAAACATAAATCATATTAATATACAGTGCAACACCATTCATTCGATTCATGCTGAAAAAGATTGGTCTTGGTACATGCAATACACACATGCTCATCCCAAGTTCTGGAATAGTCCATATTTAGTACTGCAAAGAAATCAAAGGCAACGACATTCTGGCTGAATATAGCCAAATATGAAAGCTGATCCTGCTTTAATAGACAAATTGACTCTTCCACAGGTCATGGTGGCATCAAAATATTTCATGTAAACAGACCACATTGTTTCAGCATGTATTAATGAAATTTGTTATGCCCTATGTCAATTTGAAGACTGTAGAAATACTTTGTGTGTGAAATGAATTATTTACATTTGGCTTTTGTGCAGAACGAATTTTAGCTTCACTTAGATTTGTTAGAAAACCTACCAACCTAAATAATCGACATGGATTTGTATATCTTATGTTTCAGCATGCAGCAGAGCTGGAAAAGAAGCAGAATGCAGCAGAGAATAAGAAAGAGCTGGGAAAGGAGGTTAAATATGGATCTGTTGTCCAGGTTTGCTATTTTATTACCAGATGTTTGGTTTGAAAAATTGTATGGTAATATCCTCTACAGTGGTCCAGAAACGGGACACTTTTAGGTAATTTCTTGGAAGGTTTGACTGTTTGCCTATCTGTCTAATCTTACCTGGGACCCCTCTTCCTCACAGAGCTATTTTCTCAATGGAATTGTTTATTATCTCATCAACAAGAAGGGTGTCATCTTTGCCCCCTGCCCCATCCCTTGAAGGGGTCTGAAAGGTCAAATATAAAATTTTACACTGGAATGACATTTTCAAACATTTTTTGTAACCAAGCTTTATATATGCAGTCATATCAGGGTGAAGCATGGTATATTTGATGGATTTTGTAACTTGATCACTGGGTAGATGTTGGGGTTTGGTGATAGGAAAGGTTTGGGTAAAAGTGTAGGGATTTGCAGTGATGAACCTTTAAAGTTTCTCTTTTTTTTGGGGGGTCTTTTTAATACTGCTGTCTCATCTCTCCCATCTGGTCTTCCATCCTCACACAACTTGTGAATGCTGTTAGTCCTGGGTTGCCATCACATGAAGATGCGTTTATCAACAAATTACTTTGTTCATACAGATTATATAAGAGTTATTGTCCTTTTTCATCTGCATCTTAATGCAGTGTCTGAGAAAATCTTGTGAATGCATCTAGTCTGATGATTGCCATGAAACTTTGTAAATGTTTTGGTTGTCAGTTAAAGATGTACATTTTGAAGAATCGCTTCCCAGCGTTAAACGTATTTAGAGGTATTGGCTCAGGGTTGCATCTAAGATGCGCAATTGTGCAAATCCCCCCCCCCTTTTAAGATTTCCCCACAAGATTTTCAATCCTATGTGGGCAAAATCATGCAAAAATAAGAATTGTGCGCATTTTTTCATGAAGAATGCGTTATTTGATTTTATTTTTTTGGCTGTAAAATTCCCGGTTGTCACTTAGCGAATATGTTGTACTTGTATAGTTGTAAATACGTCACATATTTCTGTGTGGCATGTGCTCAATTCTGATTGGCTAATAAGAAAGGTCAGAAGAGCATGTTTGATACAGAGGCTGGCTTGGTGGGACGTGTTAAATGGCAAGATCAGTTAAAACTTGGACACTTTTTCATTATTTTAGCAGTAACACTTCTAATAACAGTCAGGGTACAGAAGTTTCTGTCAGTAGGCACAATGACAGCGAACAAACACTTCTTCAGGCTAATCCCATATTGGACGATGCTAGTGATGATGTGCTTAAAGATGGCGGCGATGCAACTAAGGGTCCATCTAATGACAAGAAAAAAAACAGTACTCTTTCAATTCAGACTGGAAACAAATCAACCATGGCTGGAAATGAATGAAAAAATGAGATGCTTTGCAGATGGTGTGTAAAAACTGGTAAAAAAAATTCTTTCACATTTGGAAATGCTAATTTCAGGACATCAACCCTTGACAGACATATTGAATTACCAGCTCACAAACAGGCGATTCAGGATTTGAAACTAAGTGAAAATCATAAGATTACATGCATGGCAGCTATCAGCAAGAAATCTGAATCAATTATTCATGCTATGTCAGTTGCCTGTTACTTGGTGAAGGAGAATATTGCTTCCCTAACATATGGCTCACTGTTGGATTTTATTGACTTTCTGGGTGTTGGTGTTGGCAACATGAGAGTAGGAGGAAACGCAACATATTCGTCAAGGGCTTCTGTAGAGGATTTTCAGGTAAGTTCTTTTATTTTATTTACATTTTTTTCTATTGAAATTTAGATGGAAAAATGGTATATACTAACAGGCAACCAAAACATGATCAGTTAAATTCCTATCAGTGCATATCTTGAGGAGTCCCTGTGTTACTAAAAATAGTGCCAAGCATCATGATCGGCCCGTGAAATTGCATTCAGTAGCTTGTCATCATAACTTCCTGTCAATGTTTAATGGTGGATAACGTTTTTCTTTTTTAATCAATCTGGATTATTGGTACCTGTTTCTTTTGTCATGAAATTCTTTCCTGTCTAGACAGGTCACATTTCAGTATCACTGTAACGGGTTTTCATGTGTTTGAAATGATGATACAGTCACTGTTATTTGAATAATTTCCTAAGCATGTAAGGAGTTGCTGTCAACATCGTAATACCGTACAGTAGTCAGACAAATCCCACTGCTTGAAACTTATATAATGCTTTAGCAAATAAGTTATTATTATTATTTGCTCTGATGATCATTGCAGCAAATGACATTGACCCTGATCTGCTTATATCACTACTGTGCACATGTAGGGACCCATCAATCATGTATATAATAACCAACAATTTTTGTTTTTAAAATCGTCGTATACAGACAGGCATAATTACTCCCTTCATTACTGTAATTGAATGACTTTAATTAATAGAGAGAGACTGTAGTGCCATATTATTTTAGCATTTAAACACCTTGATAGGATTTCTTAAAACGAGGACCGAATTATCACAAGGCAACATCCTTAGACACTCCTTGGTCTTAGGTTAAGTTTCTCACAGAATTTGCATCAGATTTTGGTCATTTTACTTTGGGTCTTTTCAATATATTTGATTTACATTTCTCAAATACTTTAATAATAATAAAATAATAATAATAATAATGATAATAAAATACTTTTATACTTTGATTTATCATTGAGCTTTATTTTTTTCCAGGATTGCATAGCAACAGTGACAGTATCTGAGTTAATGCAGAAAGTATGATGTAGTCCATTCATTAGCATCATAACTAATGAGAGCACAGACATTTCAAATACCAAGAAGCTGGTCATTTATGCCAGAATCATTGAACCAACCATGTTTGTTTCTACAACTCATTTTTTTGGTAATGTGTCAGTGGAAGGCCAATCACACACTTCTGAAGTTCTTTTCAAAGAAGTTGTCCAGTTCTTGGAAAAGAAGGAGATTCCTCTTGAAAAAGTTGTTGGTTTTGGCAGTGACGGGGCATCAGTGATGAAAGGTCACAAAAGTGGTGTAGCAACACTGTTCAAGGAAAAAAGCCCTCACTTGGTTAGCATTTATTGTATGGCTCATAGGTTGAATTTGTGTACCTATCATGCATCAAAAAACATTCCGTACCTAAAGGAAACCTTTGAAGGCACAGTTAAAGACCTGTACTATTTTTTCAAATAAATCTGCCAACAGAACAGATGAATTTAAGAAAATCCAGAATGTTCTGGACAGTCCTCTACTGAAAGTCAGAGAGGTGCATGCAATTAGATGGCTGGCATTTTGTGATGCACAATGTGCAATTTTTCACAGCTGGGGGGCTCTTGTGAATTATTTCAAAAAGAATAACAAGACAAAAGAGTGTCAAGACTTGTTGAATGAACTCATAGACTACAGATTTGTGGCATGCAAGAATATTATGATGGATATCATACCTCACTTAGCACAGCTAAATATGCTTTTACAGAAATCTGACTTGGATATAGCATCTGTGTCACCAGCACTTTATATTTTGAATTCTACCTTACAGAAAGCAGACACAGGAAAATCCTACCACCAGACCTGTTTGTCTGAAGAATTGAAATCATGTAAGGATGGAGACAAAACTGTAATCACTTACAATGGTGTTGAACTCAAGTTACACAGGAGCACATTGAAAAATGTTTCAGATGATGTGTCTAACCTTCACCACGAGTTTGTTACAGATTTGCAGGTGGAGATGGCTGCAGCATTTCTAAAGAGCAGCACACAGGTGGCAACAGCATTTGAGGTTCTTGGTCTACGTAACTTCACATTCCTATCTTCTGAAGAACAAGAAATGTATGGTTATGACAAGATAAAAATTCTCTGTGATCATTTTGGCCAGGAGAAGAAATCAAAAGAAGCTATCAGTCCCCCATTGTGTGACCCAAAACATGTTTTGACAGAGTGGTGTCTTGCTGAGACTATCATTAAAAGAGAAATGTACCCTAGAGACAAAATGTACGGACTCTGGCGGACACATTTCCAAATCTTCTTCAATTAGCATCAGTGGCCATGGTTATGCCATACCAGACTGCTGACAGTGAGAGAGAATTCAGCAATCAAAATCGAACCAAAACTGCAGGAAAAAGCCGTCTAGAAGAAAGGGTTCTCAACAGACTCGTGATGATTTCAATTGTAGGACCTCCTCTGAGAGACTTCAACTTTAACAAGGCATTGGTAGAGTGGAGGATGAGGAAGGACAGGGGGCTGTTTAGGAAATAGTGATCATATTTGCAGAATAATGCAGTCACAATTACAGTCAGTCTGGATGCAGATGTATATATGTTTCAGTTAAGAGTTAACTGTTATAGAAACTGTATATATACTTTCCCTAATTCATTTTGAGCTTTGGACTTTTCCTTAAAAATTATTTTTTCTCATCCATTAAAGGAAAATATGTGCTCATCTGATCTTTCTTAGAATGAATTTGTAACCAATCAGAATTGAGCATGTGACATGCAGGAAGTACATAACACTGTTTTTTAAGATTGGCCAGAGGAGTGACACTATTTGCAGTCTATGGTTTGATTCTTTAATGGTTAGTGTGTCGATAGAATATTAGAAAACATAAGACTTTGATTTCAGTTTTAAGTGTTACACTATAATATACAGAAGACATGATATGCATTTAATGCACTTATTATACTTGCTATTGCTCTTTTTGAATACAATGAGTTTTATTTTACACCATACTGGAAGGCCCCCCCCCCCCCTTTATGGCTACGTTGGCTGTCTCCCTTTTTTTTTCAGATTCAGTGGGAGCAAGTACCCACATTTATCAAATCCTAGATGCAACCCTGTTGGCCATCTTGTAGCTGGATGTAGTGTATGACTGAATCTTGTGAATGCAACTTGCCTAACAGATTTCAGTGGATCACCGTGAAACTTGGGAAAAATTATTTACATTATTTGAAAATGTGCATATCAACAAATAACTGAAATATTTTGTTAGGGTTATGGCTGCATTTAACTTGAGCTGGATGTGGTGTATGACAGAATCTTGTAAATGCAACTGGTCTCCCAATTGTCTGTATATTGCCATGAAAAAACCTCGTCCATGTTATGGTCATTATTTGAGGATACACATGCTAGCAAATTATGGTGCTTTTGCAATTTGTTTAGAGTTACTGGCCTTTTTGTCCTGCAGCTGAATGCAAAGTAAGTCAGAATCTTGTGAACAGAACTAATTTTTTTTTTTGTATGGATTGCTTTGAAATTTGATTTATATTATGGTCATCATCTAAAAATGTGCATATTGACAAATCATTTTTGTAAGAGTTATTACCCTCTTTAACGGGATGCAGTTTACATGAATGACAGAATTTTGTGAATGCAGCTTATTTAACAGTTTTCTGTGGGTTGCAATTAAACATTATGGTCATTATCATAATATATTAAGATTGACCAGTAATTTTACTAGCACTGTCTTTGGAGGAGCTGTGAACTTAGTTTTGGCTGTAGTCTCATCTCTATTATGGCGGATTGGGGGATGAGGGAAAGGCAGTGGTGTAATTAGGGAAGCAAATTGCACACCATTTCTCTTTCCCTTTCACAGGAGGGAGACCTTGGTTTCTTATTGACTGACTACCTGTCACATGTACCTTGTAAGCAGGATATAAAACAAAGTATTGAGTGAAACCAGACCAATCTGAATATTTAGTTACCTTGTGTGAGTTCCTGATCTGATTAGGGACTGCTCTGGTGGAAGAGTAGTTAGAGTATCCACCTTGCATGCAGAGGTCACGGGTTCTAGCCCCGAAGAAGTCATACCAAAGACATAATAATGGTACTAGTAGCTGCTTTGCTGGTGCTCAGCATTAAGAGTTAGTGTTCAGACTGGTTGGCCTGGTGTCAGGATAATGTGATTAGGTGGGTCATGATACTACATGTCTGTAGCATGATGCCCTAATGCTAGACATCACTATGTACTGCCACACTGAAAAATTCTTAAAGTTATATTAAAAGTCCAAATGACACATGCACACATGCACACCCCCCCTGATTAGGTTCCTACTGACTTTGACCTATTTTGGAGGTCATAGAGTGATACTTTGTGCTAAGGGAAGGACATTTTTAGGGTGGGCAGTGTATGTTTTTGTTTCCACAAGTGTCAGAAATGAATCCCCTCTAGACTTGCTCTTTATGGTTATTGTCATGTGAGTCATGTTTTTTTTCCTGTCAACAGTCAGACCTTCCAGGGAATTACATAGAAGTGTTCAATAAGAAGATCATCTCTATATACATAATAATATATGTTGATTTATTTATAGTGGGACTTTTGGAACTTGGTCTTCATATACATGTGTGTTTCCTATTGCACTGGTTTAAAATTAGGGTAGGCAGGTCGTATTTTTTCTTTAAACATTATATATATATTTAATGTGATTCTTCTTGTACTTTTTTTCCTTTTTTTTTCTTTATGCCATGGGGGGGGGGAGTTAGGGTTGCAGTGAGAAACATGGATGGTTTACTGACTGGAAATAGTATATTTTTTTGTTTGTTTAATAAGATGTAGTGATTTATTTATAATGGGACTTTTGGAACTTGGTCGTTATTTACATAATAACATGTAGTGATTTATTTATATTGGGACTTTTGGAACTTGGTTTTTAGACACAGGTCACTGAACTTCAGCAGAGGTTCACAAAGTTTGATACTCTGCTTGCTTATTGACTGCATGGCACATTATTTTTGCATTGGTTTTGCTTTTGCTGTATTGTTGACCAAATGAGTAATTGAAAAATTTGTTGAAATTTCTTGGAAATGTTGTATGAAAATACTGTTATAATTAAAAAAAAGAAACAACTGTGTTTAAGATGCATGATATGGCCCTGAAGTAAGGTGTCAGATGCATAATTTTAAGATCCTGTGGTCTCATTCAGAGACATCACCCAATGTCGGGAATGCCCAGAGAAGTAAGGTAAGTATATTATGTTGTAGATTTCAGACAGGTGGTGTATTGAATAAAAAGAAAGTACAAAGTATTATCCGTTTTGCTGATCCCATCCATATCATATTCTGCATATGCATTAAACTGAATAAGGCTTGAATGAATGAATGAATGAATGAACAAATGAACAAATGAACAAATAAACAAAAGAATGAAATAATAAAATTAATCAGAAGTGTCATACTTATTGACCCATTGACCACAAACTCAGCATAAATCAAGCAGTATGAGATCTTATAATATTTCAACAATGAAATAAATTTAATGAAAGGTTATTTAATGTTTAAAACAAATTAACCACAGGATATAACACTTATTGATCCTGAATCACTTACTCAGGGATGTAATCTTGGAGACACATTTTAGGGAGAATGTTGAATTTGGAATCATATAATACGTGTATTCCAAAGTTATAGTTAATTGGGGAAAAAATAAAACAAGAGACAGAATCAAAACTTTAAAAAAATGGTGTCTTACATATTGAACACATGGCCCCACCCAAGAATTAGACCCAGGGATAGGGGTAGTAAAATCAATAAGGTAAGTGTGTGGTGATGTTATTTTTCAAGTCTAAAGTGAACTGGTTATGGAAATATAAGTAAAGATTTTTTTTTAACCAAAATGTGTCTCAGTTTTAATTCTTGACCCAGTAGCTTCACCCAGGAGAGGAGAGTAAGTAATGATATGATACTCTGGTGATATCATCTTAAGATAAGAAGTGCACAGTTGTGACACTGCAAAAATAACTTACTTGACAGTGGTGTGAAAATGTAATTCTAATTGCCCTCCACTTCCCAATCCTCAGATTGAATCTAAAATTTCATGAAATGGAGTAATTAAAACAAATTAGAACTTTAATTTGTGCAGACATCAGAGCATGAATGGAATGAGGATATATGTCCGGTTTTAGAGATTATTTTAACAGCTCTTGGCCACATATAACTTGGATGGTATGCAGAGATAATCAGGGAATGGGAAGTGCAGACATCTGAAATATCCTTTCTTTTTTCTTCAAGCTCACTATGTGTTTCGTCCTCACCATATCTGTGGAGTTGGTATATAGTGTTACCATTTTACATATCTTATGTCCGATCCTGTCTGTCATGAATTTCTTTATGCTCAGTAACTTTTATGGATTGAAACTAAATTGGGTATTAGACATGGATTGAAACCAAATTGGGTATTAGACATGGATTGAAACCAAATTGGGTATTAGACATGCATTGAAACCAAATTTGGTATTAGACATGGATTGAAACCAAATTGGGTGTTAGACATGGATTGAAACCAGATTGGGTATTAGACATGGATTGAAACCAAATTGGGTATTAGACATGGATTGAAACCAGATTTGGTATTAGACATGGATTGAAACCAAACTAGGTATTAGACAAGGATTGAAACCAAATTTGGCATTAGACTTAAGTTAAGAAGACTTAGGACAAGTTTGAGTTCTGCCATTTTCCTTCATAATTTGATAAAATTATTGTCCCTGTTTGATATTGATGGGGGTGGGGGGGGTGGGCATGTGGATCATTGGGCACATTTCTGGTATTACATACTAGACTATTTAAATAAGAATCAGTTACCTAATATTATGCATACTTGTGTTACCTTTAGTCCAAATGATTTAAAGTGCAGATGAAGTGACGGGGTTTCAATGTACTACTGGCATCCAATTGATTTTGATCTTATTTTATTTTGTATGTTTAACATCTATGAATATACTGATCCATTTAAATTCTTGTAATTCTCTATTTTGTTGTCATTATTGATTTGTCCATGTGATAATGGGTGGATAAAGGATGGAAACCTGGAAGATACTTTCAGGACTGTGGTGTCTTACACAGTACTATTTAGATGATTGGCAAAACAATTATGTTCTACTGAGAACATCATCATTTTGGCCCCTCCCCACTCTGTTCCAGATTTAGAAAAAGATGATGGTCACATCTAAAATCCAGATGTCCAAGAGAGCTACTTTGTAGTCGAGTTATCTAAGTGTATTCGAGTCTTGGCTTAGCAAAGGTTGGTATGTGAGAAATCTTGCCAGTAGGTTCCATTGGGTTGATGGTTTCTCCTGGGATTTTCCTGGGTTTCTTTCTCCATGAAATATACTGGCTGCTGTGTATAGCCTATCACGTGCTGAAAAAATGGTGTGAAAGCCACAAAACCACAAACATCCACTCAAGAAGCAGATTCTCAAGAGCAGTTTTCTGCAGTCCTAGTTTAAACAGTTTCCCCCATCTGAAGCAGGCAAAAGTGTCTGTATACAGAGCATCAATGTAAGATTGACTTACTGTTTTACAATCCCTCTACTGGGTAGCTTAGATGAGTTTTACTATACTTATATTTTAATCATGAGGAATAAGGGCAGGGGGTAGTCAGTATTTTTAGTTCACCTGGCCAGAAGGCCAAGTGATCTTAAGGTATGGTCCTGCATTTATTGTTTGGTATGCACTGACCATTGTTCATTGTTTGTTAACAGTTGTTGCTTTCAGCTTCTTCTCAAAAACCACTGTACCAGTTTCAACTAAAGTTTGCTGAAAGAACCTTGGCATGAAGGCCTTTTATGTTTATATCATGGGTGCACAACCCTCGGCCCGCGGGCTGGATCCGGCCCGCGAACGTGTTCTGTCTGACCCTCAGGGCAAATTAAAACAACATAGAAATCTGGCTCATGAACAGTAATTATATTAAAGAAATTAGAAATCCATTGGGCTACTAAAAATAAAATTATATAAAACCTTCATGTCAAGTAGCAGTTTATTACAGCATTTATTAACGTTCGTTTACCAAGTCACTGTTGTATAGAACATGTAGCTTCGTGTTTGCGGCCCTCAAGTGGTCTTAGAAAATGCAATCTGGCCCTTGGCCAGAAAAGGTTGTGCACCCCTGTTATATATGATATCAATGATGTCAGCCTGCTTTCAAATGTGGCCATTGTTACACAAAAATACAAGAACTTCTTTTAACTGTCAAACATCACTTTACAGAATTAGACCAAATTTGACAGTAAACATTCCGCTAAGGAGACCATACAGTTTTATATAAATGAGGCTGATTCACTGTGAATGTTTGCTATTTCCACCTTCTCAAAAGACACTGGACCAATTTCAGTTAATTTGGCAGAGAGCACCCAGGTATGAATCGTATTCTTTTTTGTACAAATGATGCCAGTCCATCATGAAATTTGGAAACCATTACTAAAGACTTAGAACAACCTGTCAACAACAATTCTTAAAAGCCACTCCTCAGAATTTGACCAAATTTGTCAGAAATCATCATTGTATAGAAGCCTTTCAGATTTATACAGTATATGCCAATCTTCCATCAAATACTGCAGCCACAACTGAAATAGAAAAACCTGTTATAAAGTTATTATGAAAAACATCTCTGCAGAACTTAACCAAGTTTGACAGAAAGCACTCAGGCAGTAAATGGTTTATACAAATGATTTTGTTCTGCCATCAAATATGACCACCATTACTTAAAATATAACAACCTGCAATGACTTCATCATAAAGAATGCTAACCAAAATGTGAACAGATGAGACAGAAAGCATCCTCATATAACGGGTCAAATTTTGTACAAATATTTGTTGATCTGCCATTAAATATGGCTGCTTTTGCCATAAATAGAAAAAAATGCTTGACAGTTTGATCAAATTGGACAGAAAACATCCAGGCAAAATGGGCTTTCATTTTCTTTTACAATTTATAATGATATTCAGTCAAATATGATAGAAGACCTTTCGGTGCTGGGCAAATGATACAGAGGTGCCATAAAATATTGGTGAAGTTACCAAAATATCAAGTCCAGGACTTCATTCATGAAATTAAAGTAAGTCTGCCTTAAAAGCGCATGGGTACAATAATAATAATAATAATAATAATAATAATATTTTTTTTATTATTACCCAAAAATAAAATGGATGTTATCTTTATAATGACTGTACAGTTAAACCCAGTATATACCAGTAATTTAAATTTGTTTTTCTTGGTTTTAATGGCTCATTTAACACTTATTATTGGCTATACCATACTGAGGAAATGGGGGCTAAATGTTTTTCCCAAGGAAACACTGAGACAGATCATTCTGTCTGGCATGTACAGGTATCAAACCCTCAACCCTTGAATTATGAGTCTGATGCTCTTTGAACTGAGCTGCTGTTGCTTCTTCTGATATATTTTAGATAGCTGTCAGCCAGGTGAATGATCTTAGGCTCACTTAGGTCTCATGCTTATATATGCCTGCCTAAAGCAGAGAGTATATGTATCATATTATGATGTTCTTTACATGTCTGTTCGCTGTTTTGTTGGGTTTTTTTTGCAAACAGTAACTTGATTTCTCCACCATCAACTATTACAAAACTTTGTAAGTAGCTTTTGTATGTATTTCATAATGAGATTTTGAAATATATCAATACCACTTTTATCATCACAATGGCAATATTACTTTTGGATCTACTTTCTTTTCCCATTTAGGAAATATGTCTCCCATTGTGTATGTTATTCAAATTTGTATTTCAATATTTTGACCTATTTAATTTTTTTTTCTGTTTCTCTCTCTCCGTGCCCCTTCCCCAATCAAGATGAACAGATCTTAATATGTTACGACTTTAAATGGGCTAGTATAGATTTATTTAATCAATGTGAAGGCACCATCAAAAATGCCTAAAGACGAACTCCAGACAACAAAATGTAGCCTTCAGATGTTAACTTTTTGTACTTACATGAACTGTTGCTATTCGATATTTAGTTGCCTATATAGTATCGTATGCCATTTACACTCTTTGACAAACAAACACCTTTTTAGGAAGAACAATTGGTTAAATATAATAATAAAATTGTTTAAGTACTCTCTACATAATCATAAATACCTTTTAAAATGACAGTGAAATTTGGCACTGGGGAGTGTTGATTGCTACCAAAATAAAGTGACATTTGAAATTTTGGGTGCTGTGCCTGTTACCAAACTAGACTGCAAGCTTGCCAAGCCAAAAACTCACATTTGAATGAAGAAGGAACAAAATAAAGGACCAAAATCCATGTAAGTAATCACACAATCATTAAATTGTTTTGTTTAAATATATTATTCTCAAGTCTGTCAGATACGACCTCTCTGTGATGTTTCTACAGTACCCTCACCCAAGCAATGTTTGCTGTATCAATCCATGCAAGAAATGTGTTAATGGTAATAGAAATCTCTTCACTTTTCTTTTCAAAACAGTTAATAATTTCACAAAATACACACTTTGAAGCATTATTTGTACAAGTTAAATTGTAAAATGACGCTGTCCTAAAATTATTGTAAATTTTGGAACTTATTATCATTGTAGTAATGCAGCTGTTAATCAGATTGGCAAAGTGGAGAAAAAATCTATGCAAATTGACCATTTTTGCCTTAATGGATGAATTTTGGTGACATCACCAAATCTGAATATTCCTTATCTATTTCATCATATGTGCATCAATATTGCACATAAATTACAAAAATAGCCATTCATTGACAATTTCTTAGAAATTTCCAGAAACCTTGTTAACTCATTCAGCCCCAATCCTGCCTGTAGACATAATGAAGCTGTACCCTACTCCCGAGCTCTGTAGCATCGAGGTCATTTAAAATACACCAATTGGGTGGTATTGCGATAAAGCAGACAGATTTAGCTCTACAGTGATACCAAATAATCTGGACTTTCTAATGCATTACACAATGCAGAGGGGAAAACATACTTTTTGAGTCCAGATCTTAGACTTTTTGGCCTGTGACCTAAGGCAGACCGGTCTGAACTGCACACAGAGAGGTGGACCTTTGCAAAAAGTAGGATAAGTTGGGGACTGGAGGTAAGAAGTAGCCAGGAGTCGAAAATGATGGGTCCAATAAGCAAAATGAAACCTCCAACTTTTACCATTCTACAAATGCATGAGCCAAATACCCAATGAAAAACAATGTTTCTAGCACAACTAGAGGCATCAGTCTAAGTGGAAAACTCATGGAAGCAGATGTATTTGGATGTATTCAGAATTAACCTCCGAAATGTGTTTCCTACCCCGATTTCAGTCAAAAATGACAAAAGTCTTTGGGACTGATTGAGTTAAAAAATATAATTTATAGATATAAGAAATATTTCACTCATGAAGTGGAAACATTTTGAATTGTATTCATGGCTTAACCACATGTGACAAAACAATGTTTCCCACTTTATTCATGAAATATTTCCTTATGTCTGTTAGAAATGTTTCTGTTTATTTGTGGCAAGGAAGAAACATTGATTTTGGGCTCAAAATGTCAAAGGTTAAGGTCATATGGATTGAAGGCATGAAAACTGTTGTCACATAGTAACTTGTTTACTAGATACTTGACCAAACTTAGTAAACGGCTGGCATTTGAGATAAGAGAGACACATTGATTTTGGGATCAGAAGGTCCAAGGTCAGAGGTCAGTGTTTCAGTAACTCAGAAAAGAAAATGGTTTCCATAAATGTTGAGTCATCTGCTTTGGCTCAACCTTGTGGAAGGCTTGCATTTTGGGACAAGGATGACACCTACCGTATTTACCATATATGTTGGGACACTGAATTTGTTGGGACACCATAAATTAATTTTAAAAGTAATTTTTTTTTTGTGTACTGTATGTTCTGGGACATGATTTTTCGAGTTGTATATTGTTGGACACCTTTTAAATCATTCAAAAATTACATGTCGGAAAATGCACTCCAACTAAATTTTATTTAAAAAATATAAAACTGTGTACTTGACATAAAACTATTTAATCCACTGCAGCATTATCTCATCAAGACGAACCTTCTCCTGCATACATATGATCCATTCTTTTGGTGCATGAATATTTTTTTAGCTTTCTCATACCATGAAAAATTATTGTTAGAGGCAACACATCACCTGAAGCGGAAACTTCAAGGACTAAAGTCAGATTTTTTTCAAATCTGCACCAGTCATGCTAATTCTCACACTTTTGACCTCCATCTTATCATCAGTCTGTTAAGGAATTAGATCAAAGTACACTAGAATTTCATCCATGTTAATGATCATATTGTTGGCGAAATAATCTGCTTCTCTTCTGGTCTTCACAAATTCATCAAAATGATTTTATTTTCTCCAAATCTTCTGGGCGACACTGGATCATTGATGTCAGTGCACGAAGTACTATATTGTGTCACTTTAAAATTTGTTCCATTGTTTCAATTTATTTTCAAAATTCCTGTCAATACCGGTGAAAAGTTAGCTTCCATATCACAGCCATCTATGTATAGTCAGAAAACAAAATCCCCCACCAAAAAGTCAGCACACTTGAAAGAATCCAAAGTTGGCATCCGAGGTCAGCTTGCTTTGTAATAAAAATAACCTTTGTCTTTGATTTCCTTTTGGTAAGTTCAAAGAATGAGTTTACTGCTCACTGCCAGTTGTGTTTGTTCACCACCTGGGCTTCTATGTGCTTGGCATCTGTAGTTACAATTAATACAAACAGGTATTGATGTTTGCGAGTAAATAGTATACAAAGCAATAACTTGCTTTAATGATTGATACTTTTGTAACCCGTGCTAGCGAAAAGATTGTCACTTGCACTCGAATGTCTTTTCAAATAATGATTTTTATTTTGCGAGATACTGTCCTATAGTTGACTTGGATATAATTCAGTTTAGGTTATTTTGTACCTAACTCCATGTTATGTGTGAATGGCGGTTGTGTTCAAGATATAAGTTATTTCCCTCTCGCTTGCAAAATCATCTGCTTCTCTTCTGGCCTTCACAAATTCATCAAATGATTTTATTTTCTCCAAATCTTCTGGCGACAGGGTTATCAATGTCCATGCACAAAGCACTATATTGTGTCACTTAAAATTTGTTCCATTGTTTCAGTTTATTTTCAAAATTACTGTGAATACTGGTGAAAAGTTAGCTTCCATATCTCAGCCATCTATTCAGAAAAAAAAATACCCCACCAAAAAATCAGCACACTTAAAAGAATCCAAAGTTGGCTTCTGAGGTCAGCTTGCTTTGTAATAAAAATAACCTTTGTCTTTGAATTCCTGTTGGTAAGCTCAAAGAATAAGTTTACTGCTCACTGCCAGTTGCGTTTATTCACCACCCAGGCTTCTATGTGCTTGGCATCTGTAGTTATAATTAATACAAACAGGCAATGATGTCTGCGGGTAAATAGTATACATAGTGGTAACTTGCTTTAATGATACTTTTGTAACGCATGCTAGTGAAAAGATTGTCACTTGCACTCAAGTGAATGTCATTTCAAATAATGATTTTTATTTATGAGATACTGTCCTATAGTTAACTTGGATATAATTCAGTTTTGGTTATTTTGTACCTAACACCATGTCATGCGTGAATGGCGGTTGACTTCAAGATCTTGGTTGATTATTTCCCTTTCATTTGCAATTTTGTTGGATCCAGTTTTCAGTCAGATAACGCATTCAAACCTTTGAGCAAACCAAAAACAATTAGTTTCTCACTGGCCATGTCAATGAACAATGTGTCATATGTTATCAGTCATAAGCAATACATGTTATAGCATGGAAGCCTATGCCACATACCGGTATGTGGAGTTCATGGATATATTTTATGCCTTAATGCTCATGATGAATAAAAAGGAATGAATGATAACAATACAAAGTTGGTTTCTTTCTTTTTATTATCAGATAAGCATTTTGTTTATCTATTTATTGCAACGTGCAGTGGGGGGGGGGCACAAATTCAATACAAATTTATTTTGTTTCTTAAGTCTTGGGACATATGACCTTGGTGAAAAAAGTTTCACCGTAAGTTCAGGGACAAGGAAATTTTTTTTTATTTTCTTGTGTCCCAATATATATGGTCAAGAGGTTAAAGGTTAAGGTCATGGACTAAGCATGAAAAAAGATTCCCACTAAACTACACAAGTTATGTAGAACACCCCTTGTCAGAACATTTTAGATAGTGTATGCTCAAGTGATGTGAAAGGTCAAGGTCAGGTAGATTCCAAAAAGGAGAAGGGCTTATGTCGCAAAACATGACCAGATTTGTGGATTGCATACATTTGATATATGAAAGGCACCTATTGATTATGAAGGTATTAGATGAAAGGTTGGGTTCATCAAAGCTGAAAGAAGACAGGTGGTTTATAATACATAATGTGAGTTCTAGCAAGTTTGGTAGGATTTTGTAAAAAGAAAAAACCCCAAAAAAGGCCAGTATATTAACTCATAAGTGTTGAAATAGTTGATCGGATACCACCTTCGGACCTGCTATACCGGTATCACCTAAGTACAAACTCCTTTTTACCATAATTATAATGTGAAAATTTAGAGTAGTCACATTGTTCACAACATTAACCGTCAATTAATGATACTGTAGATCAGGTGCCCCAGAAAGGATAATGTGTTGTATAGTAAAATGTTTGGTGTAGAATAGGTGGCATATCAAAGTCAACAAAGCCTTTACATATCAATCATGATTAATTAATTCTTTTGGTCTTGTGGTTATGCAATTTTCTTTGTTTAAAAAAGCAAACAATCACAGAATTTTGTAGGTAGTTCTTGCATTCAACATGCATGTAACAGAACAAGAAAACAAGAAATACTTGCCATCTGTCTTCATTTATTCTGCCAGACATGAGAACTCCTGTCGTCCAACCTGTTATTGTCAGTAGCATATTTTAATGAAGTTTTCAGCTTATTTTCAGTATCTTAAAAATATAATTAATTTTCTTCTATCAGCACAATACACAAATCTTTCTCTTGTCAGTAGCTTGTGATAGAGGCCATTTCTAAAAATCATGTGCTGTAATTGGAGCAGAATTCTTCGCCCAACTGAACCAGTTCTTGCCATTCATTTTAACTGTTGTATATTTATTGGAGTGATTTGTTTTATTTCAGTAGGTGCATTTCCTTTGACATTTTTATACCTAAATTATTGGCAATGATATTCATTGGTCTAGAAATGACGTTAGTATTTTCTTCCGTGGCTATTCAAATTTTCCTGCTCTGATGGATGTCGTAATGATTCTTAAGTTGACGTTATCCATGGAAGGTCCCAGGTGGCGAGTGGTCTAAAGTTCTAGCCTTTACACATCACTGACATCTTACCTTTTTCCACATGGGTTCAAGACTCAGGCTCAGCCAGTATGGGTATGTGAGAAAGCTTTCCAGTAGCTTCCCGTGTGTTGTTGGTTCTTACTGGGATTTTCCCAGGTTCTTCCTCCACTATATTGGCCACCACAAATAGCCTATCATGCACTGAGAAATGGCATTAAACCCCAAAACAACATCAACAGTGTTATCTGTGGAATAAATGCAACTGCTATGGATAAGATATTTTTTTCCTCATTTAAATTTTAAATGTAGATGTTTATTGAACCTCCCATGATACAGCTGTATGTACATGTTGATGAAAAATGGTCCGTTATTATCTCCCTTTTTGTCTCTTACTGAACACTTGAAGATTGAGTTCATACATCCCCCTGCAACTTAATGTAAACAAGATGGATTCTTTAAAGCTCAAGTCTACGCTTTGAGTAAATACGGTTGCAGTGCACTTCAAATTTATTTCGAAATGGACTAATGGCTAAGACAACATTATTAAAACAAATTTCAGAATGTATGCTTGTGAGAAACATGATGAGGACTTGTTGCTGATGAGAACTGGTAAGAAGCTGGCAGTATTGCACCAAGGGTCCTAAGTGCAGGGGCACTTTGTTCCCCATCCTCCAAATTTGGTGGACACCCATCATTTTAACGAGAGAAAGTCAGATAGTACACAATACTTAATGCCCTGGTAGTGCTGAAAATTAGATACCCATATTTGCTTGGACAGTTTCACCACCTTAAATTTGTTGTCTATCATCTTTTCCTTGAACATCTACATTATTGTAATAAATGTTTTATCAGGTGCTCAGGTAATTCCTGTAAACACAAACATGTTTGAATATCTGGTTGACTTCAAATACGCTGTGCAATTTTCCATTTCGAAAATAGCTATTATTTAACTTGGTGTTCACTCATCATCTCCAAGCATTTATTATAATAATTCACTTTTCTTTTTGGAAGTATTTTTCTTTTCCAATTAGGAACTCATTGATTAAATGGAAAATTTTGTATTTGCATATATTTTGCCTGTGTCATTATTAATTGTACTTCAAAGAAAATAAATATGCACTGCTGTAAATGTACTTTCAACCTTGAAAATATATTACACTTAGTGGCCGACAAAGATTTTACACTGAACTTGGCAGACTACCATAAATGTTTAACGTTTTCATTACCAGGTGTGTTGTTTTAAAATGGATGTTAATTGCCTTCTTAGAGTCTTTTATCACCTTGCCAACTCTGGCCATTGTTAGGGCCTAACAAAGACATGTATGGACATGTACTAAAGAAAAGTAATAGGCCTATTTTTGGACACTTTTTGTTTCCTGATGCATCCATTGGGCACACAGGGGTTATAATTTGGGCAGCATAGGACAAAAAGCTACAGAAAAATCTGTAACACCTTGCTCAAGGTGCAACATTGCACTAGTAAAGGAATGATTTTGTTCAGACTGAGTCTGATGATAAACAGGGATAAGAACACATGCATTCATTGGAGTTTTAGTCGAAATCTCTACCCCCAAACCTCTCCAGTCAAGATGTCTGTAATTTAATCAGAGTTTAAATGACAGAGTTCACCATGTTTTCAGCTTGATTTGGCCACTAAGGAGGGTCTGCAGTAAATATCAGAATAAACAAATAGTAGATTATGTATTTAAATGCATTTGTAGCTTTATTACCATTCATAATTATTCAGATTTGAACTGAATGCATTCAGTGAATATTTGAATAGGAAAATCTGGTATTTGTGTGAGTTTTTGGCTTAATATACTTATATCATAGTCTGTTGGAGACATTATCCCCCCCCCCGACTCAGAGACTTCATCTCCCCCATGATCTTTCAGAGACTTCATCCCTCCCATAGTCATTTCATTTACCCCCACCCTTGTTTGTTAGAGACTTCATATACCCCTCTTCATAGTTGACCAGATACTTGATATACCAACTCCATCGTCTATCAGATCTCTTGTACCCATCCATAGTCCATCAGAGACTTCATGTACCCTTTCAGAGTTTGTCATAAACTTCATGTATTGTATCTCCTCCACAGTTTGTCATAGACTTCATGTACCCATTCCAGTCTGTCAGAAACCTTGTGTATCCCCTCCATTGTCTGCCAAATGATTATCCCCTCCATTGTCTATCAAATGATTATGTAACTCAGTCAACACTTAAATTGCTCCACTAAAAATATTGTGTTTCACTTTAACTCATTGTGTTCATTTCTGTAGTCAAGGCTGATAACTAAAATGCATCATGCTAGAACCATAATTAGGAAAATATTGTTTATAGGATCTTTGCTTGCCTCCATTCTTTCTCTCCAAAATGTAAACACTGTTTACATTTTCAAGGTGTGGAGTAGGTGGAATGTGGAAGCCTAGGGTAAACATCTCTATCACATCTGGTTACATTTAAGCAAATTCCTAAGGATTGTTTGTAAATAATGAAGAAGCTATCTGCTAGCAGTGTGAACTCAGATTGAATGCACCTCTCTTGGTGTAGTCTTAATTCATCAATTATCACGGACTGAGGGACTAATGGTTTTGGTTTGGTGTTGTACAGCAACACAAGTAGATTATTTTGTGCCAATATATATACAAGCAAGGCAATGGTTTCTGTATCCCACTGACCTGGGTTCAAACTCCATAGAATACAAATTAAAAAATTCTCTTACCTGTTTGATAATGTTATTTATTTTTATTTACAAATTCTGTTAATGTTAAGTATTCTCTTGTATGATCCAGGGATGGTACTTTCCTATCTGTTTGATATGTGTGTGTTTGTGTGTGTGTGTATATAAACCAACCATGCAGGAATGTTATTGAGAATTATCTTTGAAACCCGACAGATCAAATCCAACACCATTACAAAATCTGTCCAGTACAAAGATTAAATCTAACAATTTTCCAAGGTTTGTGAGAGAGCGGAGGATGGTTGGTATTTTCTCAGTAGATGGTCATTAGTGGCAAAGTTACACACAGTAAAGCCATCTCTTGGCAGGTGAATCTGTATGTTGTGAGGATAGGTGCAAACTTACCACATAGTTAACAAACTCCTGTGTTGATGATGCATAGCCCAAAACTTTCATTGCACAGACAGAATAGTATCATGGAGTGGTATCAACTTTATCATAGACAGAATATGACAAGAACACAGGAAATTGGCAGAGTATCAGGAAAATGTATTCTAGCCTTTATTGTGCAAAAAATCTCTGGTTGTCCTTTTTGAAGTGTACCAAAAGCATGTTTATCCCTGAACATGTTCATGTATTTATTGGATCTTGTTTAATCTAAATTTTTGACAAATGTTAAAAGTGAAAAATGTGTGATTTTCAAAATGGGCCATTTTGGTAAAAGATTTTCAGAAAATGTTAAAAATGTCTAGCTTATCAGGTAGGATAATGTTTACGCAAATTGTAGGTTATGGGATCAAATACTTGGCAATAATAGTGTAAATAGATAGTGGAATAATTGAGTGAACTCTTGTTAGCCTACTCCATTTAATAAAATAATTTCTTATTAATTCATAAACTTGGACTAATTCAAATCATAGTTTTTAACATCGAAACTGTACAGTATTTGTCAGATTGTTTTTGTTTTTTCTAACTAAAATATTTTCGTTTTGGGAGGATGATAAATATTATTTGGTTGTATTTTAGCAAATTTTGGGGTATTAATAAAACATAAGAATTTAGAAATTGCACATGTTTGGTACTTTTATTTTCTGTGGTTTGTAATATTTTCTTAATTTGAAATTATTTGCTTTTTGGGCAGTTGGTGAAAATGGATGTTTGAATTTTTTGTTGTATCAGTACTGGATAATATTTTCTGCATGCAGTAAACATTATGAATTTTTATGTTTGCATTGGCAGTGTTGTTGATAGTTTTTCCAATTGTAGCACAACGTATTTGATTCAAACATTGCGACATTTGCATTTGATTTTACTGGTATAATAACTTTTTATGACTTTACTAATAAGAGCACATAGGCAGAAGTCATGTTCACTAACTTGTGCACGTGAAAATGAGAAATCTGAATGGCCAAGAAATAAAACTTGCCTTGTAAGTACATTGTACATGTAAATGGCTTTCATGTGACAGTGTCCTGCTTTTCAGTGTAATAGTTACATTGACTATGGTTGGCACAATTTTTACATGAGTTTGTCAGTCACATGTTAGACTGAAATACTGTTTTTTTTTTAATGTGTGTGTTTCAGTTGCAGTAAAAATGCTCATATAAATTTTGTTCCAGTAGCATACTAACAGGGTGGAGGTGGAGGTGGCAGTTGTCCCAGGTACCAGAGGTCCTGGAGTGCCAAAACAGCTGATAACATGTTTTGGGAAAATGGCCAAATTACGTGTTTGTAAATTTGTTACTCTTGAATCCTGACCGTTCAGCAAATCACATAACACTCCTGTATAACAAGAATTTGCAAACTCGTTTCTGAATCTGCCAGTGTTCTTCATGAACAAACTGGTACTCCATCCATCTGCCCCTCCCCCCACTAATCCTCTTTTGCATCACAGCAAGTGAGAGGAATCCAGATATCGATCTTTACTATTACCTGGACACAAATCAGTTAACATAGACATCTTCAAGTCCATCAGAACACCACTAGTAGTCAGATTTATGGGAAGGGGTATCTGGTGGATTATATTTTTGTAAAAGCCTGCAGATGTCATTAATTTCAAATAAAGTAAATTTCTTTAATATCGACATTTGAATTTTTGTCAGTTGTGATTTGGTCTGAATCAGGTGCGGCGTATTGCCAGCTGTGTATTGTGTTTGGTAGTGATCAATGATGTCAGACTTCAAAATATTACAGCGATTGTTGCTGAAGGGTTGTGTTTCTCGAGTTAACTTTATGTGCATGGTGTTTTATTAATAGAAAGAACAATGACTGGTGGATGCGCTGTGAAAGTTTGCTTGGATTCTGCTAAATTTCTTAACATCTTTGTATGCAGTAATGTTTTATTTTAGTTTTAAACCAGTGAAATTCAGGAACACTCTTTTGATGAAAAAGTATTAGTATTTATATTTAAACTACTGATTAAATGTCTCAGTTGTAAGGTGTTTTTGTAATAAGTAATTTGTAATATGAGTCTTCACTTTGATTGTTTCTGTTTCTTTGTTTTCCCATCGCTAGTACTACACTTTAATGTGTGAGCAACTCAAAATTGTAACTTCTAGTGGTCAGGAATGACAGACATGCATAAAATGGTGCTCAATTGTGTGAATGATAGAATTTAGATACCAGGAAAAGCCACCAAATGACATTAAATTGCAGGAAAATCATTGGCAGCCAGGGCTACACCCAGGGCCCCACTGGGGGAGCTCAAAGCACTCCCCCAAACCCCCTAGTTGGTGGGAGGGGGTACTAACCCCTCCCAAGAACCCTTCTCTGGCTTCGGCCCATTGGGCCTTGTATTCAAGCCCGTTGGGCCATCATTGTCGCCCTGGGCCACTGACCCTTGCGTGCAATTTACCCTTAGTACTCCACTGTTTTGGTCTCTTTTGCATGTGCACTCAAAGAGAGAGATAGAAAGAGGGAAGAAGAAGAAGAGAAAAAAAGTATCAAATGCAAACTCTCAAGTTTTGTGTACTTGGGTGGAGTTAGTGAGATTTTTTTAGGCTAAAATAATGGTACCTGTAAAAGCAGCAGTGAGGTGAAGTTTCTCATGCATGGATGCAGGTACAGAAAACATATTATATTAATGGTCTGTGGGGTTTTTTTCTTTTTACGCCATAGCCTGAGTGATTCACTGCAGCAGAAGTTGCAATATAGTTTTGTAATAGCTAATTGAGTAGTCTCAGGTTAAAATTTCTGTTACCAGTAGGGATAATTAATTTGGCAGCTAAAGAAGCATTAAGAGATACATGCTAAATTAAATACTTGTTAGAAAATTGGCTTTGGGATTATGTTTATATTTTACAGTAGAGATTGAGAACTCAGTGTCATGAAATATAATATCCATCATTCACACTTAATTTCATGCGAGTCAAAAAATGATGTGTTTCCTTCCCACCAATGATGATGATTTCAACAACAAAAAATATGATTTCCAGTATTTTTTGGGTGTGGGGAGGGACAATTAGCTCTTCTTATTATTTTATTGTAAGTAGGGGTAACTCCTCATTATTTCACGGCATATATGAATCGCTTTTACACAAACATGTTTTGTAATCAGATAATTTAAATGAAGTTTTATTCTTGATGTCAGTTACATAGAACTTGTGGTTGGCATACATTACTAATTTAAAGTAACAAAAAATAATGAAGCAAACTGTACAGTAAATCAGACCAACTGTTTCAAGTACAAAAAATACTTTCCTGAGAAACTTGGAAAAATTAAATCCATTTAATACTAGTTGTCACAAACTGAATTGCTCTCGACTCCTGAGAATATTAATACCACCTTTATTCCAATGTAATAAAATACCACTCCATTGTTAGCATGTTTTCTTTAGAAAAATATACGAAGTTTTCATTTTCCAAATCTCTGCTTAAATGGATTGCTTAGTAGGTCTTGTTCCAGTTAATTCTTTTCTTAAATTGTGGATAATTTTCATATCAAAATGTAACATTGCTAGAAAAGAAAGCAAGAGTTGTTGAGAATTGGGTGTACTGTACCAAACATTACACAATGCATCTGGTTGAAAAATCAGCCGCCAGCTGATACTGATAGATGGTTTGGGTCTGATCTCACTTTGTCATTAACTGATGCATTTGTGCAGACTAATGTGTCCACAACAGATCAGTGTCCATTTTAGAATCTTACTGGTATTTCTTGTGGCTCTTGAGCTATGTTCGGTTGAATGGTCCAATATGGTCACCATGGCAGCCATCTCAACAACGTTGTTATTGTTACTCCTTTAGAATTGATGGCCACATTGACATTGGGTTTATAAGGACTTCTTATGATATCTGATTGACCTTAAATGCAAATGGTGTCAATCTTTTATTAAGTATGGCTACTATGATATCCATCTTAAAAATCTTGTTATCACTGCTATTGAATGAATGGTGATGGTAGGTATGGGGTATTAGTCAAAAGTCACTTAAGATGTCTAGTTTGCATACAATATGGCCACCACTATGTCCAATATGGCCACCACTATGGTTAATTTGAAAATCTTTTCACGCAGAAATATCAAAGATGGTTTCAACACTTGTCACTGTTAGAAAGATGAAATGTTCTTACCTTAATGCCTGGAAATTCTTTTTGGATAGTTGAGCATCAGTCCCTTCAAGGGACTCTTGTTTTTCATTTTGACAAGAACCAAGTAATGTATGTAGTCATGAAGTTATCATTATTTAGCATGTTAAAAATGGTTCTTGCGAATCTTTGAAAATTTTAACCTATAAAGTTGGTGCCCTCAAAATTAAAACCTAGTAAAAATTACTTAATACAGGTGCTCCCAAATTTGAGATGTGGCAAGAAAGGCACCAAAATGAGAATTATTGCAATAGTTGGAACATCTGCCAGTAATAAAAAAAAAAATATAGGAGTGAAGCACAATGTATGGACAGTGTTGACACAGGGAGACAGAAGAAGGATGTTATGGCTTTGATTACCAACATAGCCATTTCCATGTCTTCACTCATGAACAAGTTACTTATGTTTGCTTCAGTGGTTTTAGTCAACTGAGATGCAGATTGGTACATGATTGGACTGGGATTGGATTTCTGTTAAACTGCTGTATTCTGGTATCCCATCCAGCACACCAACCCCAGAAATGTACAACAATATAACTAGGTATTAGGGGTTGTCCACAGCGGAAATGTGATTTTATAAGTTAAGATCTTTTGAACCGCTTGTAGGTATATATGCTTGAAGACCTCAAATTTTCAATCAAATATGTGTGTCATGGTTTTGAAATTGTATCATTTTCTTTTTCAGCTTCTTCACATGAAGAGCAATAAATACTTGACTGTCAACAAGAGACTGCCTGCTCTTCTGGAGAGAAATGCAATGCGAGTTACCCTGGACAGCTCTGGTAATGAGGGCTCCTGGTTCTACATTGTCCCATTTTACAAACTACGTCAATCAGGAGATAAGGTTAGTTGGGCATTATTGTTTGAAAATTTACTCACCGAGTTTAAAATTATGCTCTGTTGGTCAACCACAGTATCATAAACTAAAATAGCCTTTGACCTCTTGTTCTAAGCTAGGAATTAATGTTTTATATGCCCGTCTAAGTCTGACATATTACATTACAGTCTTGTCCGTCCATTATCATTTGCTTGTACACCATAATTTTGTAATAGGTGGAGAGATTTCATGAAACTTTTTCCAAAGTATATTTCAGTGGTGTGTTGTATACCATGATGACCATGGGTGGCCAAGTGACCTAAGGCTCCCACCTTTACACATCACTGACATCTCACATATGTCCATGTGGGTTCGAGTCTTGAGTTCGGTGAACATTTGTATATGAGAAAATTTTCCAGTAGCTTTCCGTGGATTGTTGTTTCTTCCCTGGGGGTTTTCTGGGTTCTTCCTCCACCAAATATACTGGTCATCATGTATAGCCTATCTTGAGCCGAAAAATTGCATTATACACATGAAATAACAACAAAATCATAAAGTAGCCAAGCCCCCTGCCTTAAGGTCAAGGTCACAGCAAGGGAATATGTAAATTCTATGACGTGTATCCTTGTCCAGAGTATAACTTTTCAACCAGTGAAAATATTTTAATGAAACTTAGCCAAAGTGTATATCAGGAGTTGATGTGTGTTGTATAAAATAGTTTTTCCTTTTGCCACAAGGTCACAGTCACAGCAAGAGAAAATGTGATCCTATGATTTGTATCCTTTACTTGTACATACATTACCGATTTATGAAAATTCACTTTTCCACTGATCTAACTTCACAGTTATTGTGGCTGTTGACACCATTTATTGTTGTGGGCAGATTAAATTTAATTGTTCTTCCTCAGAAAGGTACAGTGTATAATTATGTAATAGGTCATCTGCTATGTGGAATTTACCTGAGTTACAGCAGATAGTGTGACTATTTTTTTTAAAGCTGTAAACTGTGCATTTTAAAAATTTTGTTAAACAAGAAATTTTATGAGAATATTTACATGCTTCCCAAAACATATTAAGTAAAATGGTTTTATGATTTTAATTTATGTGGCTGTTTGGAAATGAGAGAGAGAAATTTCTTTCTTTTTTTTCCAAAAAGAGGGGGAAAATATGAACTGGATGGTATGAAAAGAAGCAAAATGTTTGAAGCAACCTTGGTACAGACTAATTAAATAATATAAGAAACACTGATATTTTTTTAAATTCCATCAGTCACTTTACAATTGTTTGATTAACACACTTTTGCCCATTGAAATACACATACTGATATCCAATAAATTTCCTCTAGTCGAATCTCCGTGTTGCACCTCTGTACCAGATATACTATCCATCTATGTGACAAATAAATGTCCTTTAGTCCTATATCTGTGTTACACCTCCATATGAAATATACATCTATCTGTTCAACAAGTAAATGTCCTCTAGTCCTATCTCTCTGTTGCATCTCTGTACCAAATAATACATCTAAGTGGCAAATAAATGTCCTCTTGTTCTATATTTGTGTTGCATCCCTGTACCAAATATACATCTGTACAGCAAATAAATGTCCTCTAGTCCTATATTTGTGTTGCATCCCTGTACCAAATATGCATCTATGAGGCAAATAAATGGCCTCTAGTTCTATCTCTATGCTGCATCCCTGTACCAAAATATACTTCTATGTGGCAAATAAATATCATCTAGTCTTATATCTGTGTTGCACCCTTGTACCAAATATAGATTTATGCGGCAAATTTTCCCAAGAACTGGGGAGCCAGAGTGTTAGAGGTGTGTTTAGAGCTTAGATGTACCGTAGACCCAGTGTTGATAAGAATACCCTACTTAGCGCATACTGCTATATTCTTCAGTTAACAGCTAAAATATTTAAGTCTTATGACAGCCAGTATGGGCATCTGTTTAATAAATTTTTATGCGAATGTGAGATACTGGTATGAGTGTATTTCAGCTTGATGCAGGCATGTCTTCATTTGGTGTGTTCTTGCCGTTTATACGACTTGTAATTGGAAACTTTCTTTCTGAATGTCAATGGCATTATTATTATATACTCCTTTTTCACCATTAACTTTACATTGTCAGAATCATGCCATATTCTACGATGCGGAACACCTTGATATTGCATGCACGTGCACGACACATGTGCCAAAAAATAGTATAGTGTATTAGGAACTACTTTGTAAACAAACCATGTACACTCATATAGAAAAATTTAGGTTTTACTTTAATAGATTTGTTTGTGGATGAACTATAGCAGCTGTTTCATCTATTGGAAAGTAGAGACGAAAGAGTGACCAGTGTGGAAAAGTTTACTGAGTCACAAATGAAACTTTCATACAAGCAAATGAATGAATGTGATATTCAGAATGTCAGCAACAAACTTGAGAGATGCATTTAAACAGTTATTTAGGAGATTTGTTCATAACTTTTCGTTAACAGAATGGTTCAAACTATGACCATTGCTCTCAGGGGTATAGAAAAATAGTACAGAAAAGCATACTGTGAGCAAGGGCTATTATCGCGTATCAGAGACGTACCATTTTATAAGTTAAAGTACTAAATTCGTGGGGAAAAAGATGCAACTGAAGGTTTTGGTAGAAAAGTAAGGATCTCAGAACTCAGAGCAAGCCAAGGCTTTGAAGAATTCTTATTTCCACTGGCTGAATGGATTGTCACACACCAGCTGCTTTGCAATTTTCCGCGTTAACTTTGTTGATACAATGTTTTGGATTTAGGCTAGCAATAGTCACCATACAGGTCATAACATAGCTGGGGTCCCTACAAAGAGCATGCAAGTGACCAGGCACAAACATGTCTTCTTTAGCTGGCAATAAGAATGGCAAAAAATATACTTACATTTTTGCATCTTGAATTTCCTCAAAATGTACTTTCTGAGTTTTGCAAATCTGAATTACATGAGGTACATCACGAGTTCTAAAGCTTGATTACACATTCCGAAATTGTACCGTAATTCTGACTACATTCCGTCTACAATAACAATCTCCTTACAGACTCAAACTGAAATGAATGTAGTATTCTAGTGTCTATTTAATAATTACAATTGAAAAAGTTCATGTTTTTCACACATTATGATTCCAAACATTCAATGACAGAACAGAAACACACCTTTAGTTGAGTCAAAATGTGTCCCTCAAATCACATGTACTTCATGTGGAATTGGCAATGCTAAATCCAGACCATAATCAGTGGAAATGATTAGAATTGACAAAAAAAACCAAAATCCATTCATTCCAGACCAAGGTATAAGTATATATATAAGTAAGGTATAAGTAGGATACTACCACTATCAAAAGTTATTTAAGTTTATTCCTTCTAGAAATTTAAGGCAGTAGTTAAAATGAATAGTGGTGGAAATAAAAGAAAGCATTCTGCTTATGATGCATAATTCAAACTTAAAGTTATTGAATATGCCAAAGCAAATAACAACTGTGCTGCAGCATGTAAATTTTGTGTACATGAGAAGCAAGTATGGGAATGGAAGAAAAGTCAAGTAGCATTAAAAGAAATGCCAAGATTAAAGGAGGTGCATTGGACAAGGATTGCTTCATTTCCTGAATTGGAAAAAGAACTCAGTGATTTTGTTAGTGAATGTCTACAGAATGGATACATTATCACAAGAAATGCAATTCACCTGTGTTATATGCATATGGGGAAAGACACCAAATACAAGTTGGCTGATTCATCAGAATTTGTTGTATCGGCCAGTTGGTATTAATATTTACGAACCAGCATGGTATTTGTCTCAGGCTGCGAAAAAAGATCACACAACAGGTACCAAAGACTTGCTGGAAAACAATTGAATTGTTTCAGAAGTTGATCCTCAAATACAGATAGGAGTGCTCATTCAGATTATCGCAAATTGTTCCACATGTAAATTTGCATATAATCTGGTTTTGTTACACAAGTATGCATTTGTTTTAAAGAAAACCCTTTCTGTATTGTTTTCAACATGACATAGTTATTTGAGGTTTTTACTCTTTACACTACAACGAAAGATTAATCCAGAAAATTAAAATTACTGGTAATGTTACATGGATTGCTTTATATATTGCTAGAAAACAGTGTTAGGTGAAAATAACAGAACTTAACCTAATTGCCTTGCAAGTCCAGATTTGCATTTCACAAACAAATGTCATTTTAGTTTTATTGTGTTTGGTTCTCTGACAACAAGAAACATTTTTATTAAGCATTTAACATTTATTTTTAAACATTGGTGCTAAAAGAGAACATTGAAACTCACATCAAAGGTGATGACAAGAGGCTGTTAGGATCTGTGCATATGTGTATTTCCTGACTAATTGTTGTTATAGAGGCAGGAAACTGACTGTTAATGTTATGAAAGGACATTAATAGAGCACAGCTGTCAGTGTAATGTATCAGTAAACAAGTGAAGATAATCTGTAGTGTTTAGAAAGTGTTATACCCACTGATATGCAGATATGTTTGTGAAGCATATGTATTAGGTAGAGAAGATCGTTTTCTAGTATAGTTCAAGTATCCTTGTTTATTTACAAGAGAGCATATGTATCTTTACATCACATGTACTTGAATATACATGTACACTATAAATTGTATAGCATTCATTTGTGATCTTGATTAGTTGCCTTTTTTAGTGATAATGTTTATCTTCATTCTCAAAATATTATTATTGTTACATGTGTCTTTAAAATGGCTATGACCTTTATTTGGTTTGGTAAATTATTTGAATACACTGTGAACTGATTATCTCTAAGGGACAAGTGCAATAAATGATAGCTGTCTGACATGAATGTCTTATGATGTTGTGGTAATATTGAGGTTTCTTTTTTTATATTTTTTTTCACTGCATTAAAGAATTTATTAAAAGTAGTTCTGGAAATATTATGGAAAGTGAAGGACAACTATGAAATATGAGGAACCAGTACACTGAAACCCTGATATAAGACGCTTTGTTCTAATACAAATTTGGATGTAATATGAATATGACATGGCTCCCGAAATTTGACAATAATTCCAAACAAATTCCTTTATGTACTACCAAGCTGTGGTGTAAGAATGAACGATTGTTGTTGTTGTTGTGGGGCTTAACGCCATTTTTCAGCACACAATAGGCTATATATGGCGGCCAGTATTAATGGTGGAGGAAGAAATCGGGAAATCAGCGGAAAGAACCACCGACCCACGAGAAGCTACTGGCAAGCTTTCTCACATATCCACATTCGCCGAATCTTAGACTCGAACCCGTGCAGACAGAGGTGAGATGGCAGTGATCCGTAACGGAGAGCGTTTTAGACCACTCAGCCACTTGGGGCCCCACAAGAATGAACAAGAGTTAGATCTAATAATTTGGCAAGATGTGTTGTATTCTTGAAGAAAAAATGTCTTATCCCTACTTCTTTTTTGTATGAAAAAAGATGTGACCAGTTTCTGTTTGTGAATGTTCATTTCATTTGCGTCGATAGTCAATGACTACACTTTGATCTTAACTTATTTTTGAAAGTCAGCTCTTTCAAACTGTCAAAAAATGATGATTTTTAATTTAATTGTTATTGAACTGTTAGCAATAATGCCATTAGGCTTTCTTAGTAGTTGTCTACAATGCATCCTGTGTTCATACATTGCTTAGTCTAGGGCAAAAAACAGTGAACAGGTGTTTGCTCAATTAATCTGCATACATAACCATGCACCCAAATTTGCAGCAATGGCAAAAAAGTTTATTACCTGCATTTATATATCAGTTAATTTAGCCACTTAATTAAACAACAGACCTCCATGGCTTGCTTACTCAACTTGCATACACACCTGTACACCAAGTAGTGCAATTTTTGATATAAGTTTACCACCCAAATTACCAGGAACTGTTTTGGTCATTGCCACATTGTTATATCCTTCTCCCTTCCACCTTTCATGTTACCTCTAAAAGTTAACTCCATGAATATAAATATATTCTCACATTATGTCTTGGTAAGTTTTGAATGTGTGTGTATGTGTGTGTGTGTGTGTGTATGATTTGGATTTTTAACGTAGCTTTAACAATTTTTCAGTCATATCACTACAATGTCTGCAGTGTGGCAGTTTATAGTGATGTCTAGCACTGGGGTATCATGCCGCAGACATGTAGCATGATGTCCCACCCAGTCACATTATCCTGACACCAGGCCGACCGGTCCTTTCACTAACCTCTTAATGCTGAGCGCCAAGTGAGGCAGCTGTTAGTACCAATTGTATTAAGTCTTAAAGTCATTATATGGTTATATGCTTAAAATCTGACTCAGAGTGCAGTAAGAAATGCAGATCACTCGATATACTCAAACCACTTGTCATTGCAATGCAGGTGCTACATGTACTGTAGTAGAAAACTAATTGGAACAGAACCATTAAGTTGTAGGGGTCGATGATTTGCTGTCATATTCAAAAATGTTACTTTCTGTTTTTGCTCTGCAGTCATGCAAAGTCAGTTATCACTTGCTTTCAAATCATAAAGATCTTATTTTAATTATTCAGTTTTTTATTTTCTTGAGAATGACACCTTTTTTTCTTTTTTGATCACTCTTTACCTATGAAACTAATGAGCTAACTCCCAAACTTCCTTGAGGCAGTTTCATGCATTATTGCATTTTACATCTCACTGCATTACAATGTTAATACCCATGTATGAATTGCGGTTAAATTTTTTTCAAGCCTAAATACAAGTTTCTAATTTGAAACTCCCAGTGTTCAGTTTGGTCATTATATTCTTGGTCAAAAATCTCTTTTGAATGATTCTTAAAAGAGCATTCCATAAATTATTGTGAGTGTACAGTATTTGCAAGAAATGAAGTATTTGAATCGGAATGGAGTCTTGTATAGATATTAAGATTCTTTGTGTGCGTATTTGTTGGGATTTCTATTACGGGATAATTAGATTTGTTGGAGATCACACTACTCTATTTACACTAGTTAACAGTTTTCTTGTACATCACTATGTATGTGTCAGTGTATGAATTTCTTTTTTTTAAAATTAAATTAGTATAATCACTATTCTAGGCATTTCTTGTTTAGTATGCATGAGTTTAAGTTGGTATATGTATCAGCAGCTCATAGTTTTGCACCAGTCCCCCCTCCTTGTCTTGTATAGCCAAGGGGATACACATGCCTTATTTTCTTCAGTTTATTGGCTTGTCTCGATTTTGCACAATATGTTACATAACATGATGGCACATTGTGAACCCTGACCATCATGTTATAGTAGGGTTGTGATCATAGACCATGTACTTTTATGAAATATCATTTACAGAGAAAGAGCGTTGAAGTATGTAATTGATAAACAGGGATGTATCTAGCCAATTTTCTCATCTGTGCAATTTCATAGAGAAGGGGTAGGGGATATCCAAAAAATTTAAAAGGGTATTTCATTTTTTTTCTGCATTATAAACGTTTATATGTGTTGATTACCACAGCAGTTGTGATAAAATCAGTGAGTCATGCCATAAAACCCACTGCAGCTGCATTAAAATCTGTCACAGAATCCTGTGATATAGGATGGATATCAACCATACATGGTGTCTTACTTATCCCTTGATCCTATGTCCATGTCCATGCAGTTGAGTGGTCAATTCAATTTACATGTTGCATGTACATGATTTCTGAACCACGTAAGGTACTTTGTTGAAACTTTAACCAGTTACATATCTTGACTAGACATTGTGTCACATACTATAGCTACAATCAAAGTCATGGCAAAGAAAAATATAAATCAACGATCTTGCCAAGTACAGATATAACGTACGAAACAATAAAGATATTTTAATGAAACTTTCGGCTGTGGTATATTTTGACTGGACAAGTTTCTTGCCTATATATTCAGTCATGTCCATAGCCTCCAAAGTCAAGGTCAAAACAATGGATACTGTTACTGTCCTGTTCCCTTATCCAGGCTGTCACTCATTAATCCCAATGGATATTTTGATTAAACTTTGCTTAGGTCCACACCCTCATTATACAACAGTCTAGTCCGTAGCTTAAAAGTTCAAGGTCATTAGTAGGGAAATTGTTATAGGATATGCATGATATGCACCATTTGCAGTATTTATGTTTATTTGTTTATTTTTTTTTATTAAAGTCTTAGCCATCTAATATACATATCTTTAAATACGTCACATAGAGGAAGTGGTCACTTGAAATTTAACAATGTCATATATCAGGTAAGTTTTAGTCAAGTACTGGAAACCTTAGTGCTGTTTTTACGCAAGCAATAGGTGACAGTTAATTCATAAGAAATTATATATGTTTTTTTCTACATCTGTTTGTGTAGATGTTATGCATTGTATTTCATTTCAGAAGTCAGAATGGAATGGGCATTGAATTGACACAAAAGTATAATGTCTTTGTATTTTCTCAAGGCATTCATGGTCACCTTCTGATCCCCTCATGTCATGAATTTGCCCAATTCAGCAAATTTGCCGAGTGATAAAGTAGTGACATGGGTAGTTGGGTGGGTGGTAATTAACAGTTTGCACCCATATATAAATTTCTCTCAATCATGTGTCCAGGTTTAAAATCGTAGTTGATGGAATGTTGTCAGAATTACTTATACACTTACAGTTCTTGCATGCATTGTAACTCGAGATGTTTTTTCATCATGCAAAAATTGCAGAGATTTTACCTAGTTTTTCAAATCTTTATAGTTTAAAGAAAAGGGGGAGGCTGGAGGAAGAAAGGTACAGTTTTTCTAACTTGAAAGTGAATTATCGAACTTGAAACTGAAAATGTTATGAAAAACAGAAGAGCACTAAAAGTAAATCCTTTAGTCACTCTTCATTATTTTGACATTGATATAACTGTATATTGTACAGTTTTTGCTCTGCTTTCTAGGGATGGTTTTAATTTATATTGCAAGTATCAAGTTGAGTGACATGTAACAAGGCAAATGGAATAGCAAGTTATGCAAGGTAAATACCTTTCCATTAAGGCTGTGAGTTAGTCAGCTGTTTTTAAGCCTAAATGCAAGAGATTTGTTGGTTGTTTTTTTTTTTTTAACTTGGACATTTGCTTCATTTATTTGCATAATATTAATAATGCAAATAATTTATGTTAAAGAATCCTGATTTGGTTTGCAGTTTGTTGGTACAAAAAGAAATCCTACAAGCTAGAAAGTGCATGACAAATGAATTAAACCTGCTAGTTGACCCTTTTTATGCTCTGCTATGACAGTGTTAGGGCATACATTATTTCTTTTTTCTATCCATCCAGTTTTTCATTCTGGTCATTTTCTGCACTGTGTTGTAGCATCCATGATCCTTTAAAAAATGTGTAGTTTAAATTGAAAAGGTAAACTTTGATGCCATTTTTATTTGATTCTTTTTCCATCCTAGCATGGGTTTTAGCACATGTAACATGTACACTCGCAAATAAGTTGGGTCCAACTGCAAACATCTTTTGAGATACTGCTGAGCATTTTCAACAAATTTAAGAAACAGGCTGCTTCCCATAATCTTTGTGAGAAACATCTTCACAAGCCAATATGTTAACCTTAGCCTATCAGATATTTCAGTGCTTTGTCTTAACAACATCTATTGGATTTAACGAGTTGCTGGCCTTAGTATGTAACACCAACTAACCAGTAGCATGTAACAGCAGTACATTGTACATGGGCCGAAAATGGTGGAGACAAGTTAACTTCAAAAGGATTCTTTGCAAGTTTAACATCAGAAGTATGGCTTCATACCAGAGGGAAGCTATTACAAGTGTATTTGAGGGAAAGGGTGTATTGGTCCAATCATGAATTGGCAGTGAAAAATGAGTCCATTCTAGTTGTGTGCTCCCCTTGTCTGGATCATGTAGAAACATTGTTCAAATTTGAACTTGTTTTTGATTGGATGAAATTCACAGGCTCAACATTGATACCAGTATCTATATGTGGCAAGGAGCAAACCGACCCGTCCAGCTAAATGGATGATAAATGATAGACTGCTATGGTATCTTGAATTAAAGAAACTATTGTCAGACTTAAAAGCATTTATTAGAAAAACTCTCATAAAGAACTTATAGCGGTTGCTTTTATAACTTAGAGAAAACTTAACGACACTTCATGGAAGTATGGCATAATGAATGACCTATTCAACCTAGGTCAAAGGGGCTGCTGCCTAACTTTATCACCAGTTTATTTTAAAGATGGAAATTTTAGAGTTAAGGAAAGCAGTGTCCTTAATGAAAGCTATGCTAAGGAGATGGATGTACCTCTGGGTAGCACATTATCAGTCATCCTACTGAACATCAAAACTAACAGAATTGTGAAAAGCCTTGATCCAGCAACTGTTACCTACATACTCAGTTATAAGACGAGTCGAATTGCAAACTGCATAGACCCAGATCTGCCAGCGCATAATGTGCCGGCAGATTTGGGTCTTTGCAGTTTGTTGGGAGTAATCATTGGAACAAACAACACAGACCCTAATCTGCAGAGCATTATGATATGGCAGATCACGATCTTTGTTTGCAGTTTGACTCGACTTATACGAGAATATAGATGGTATTTATCAATGTTTTAATCTGCTGTAGATCAAAAAATAAGCACTCTATTGAATGTCGGCTACAGATTGGCTCAGATGTAGTTCAGAAATAGGCTGAAAAAAGAAAATGGTTTCAAATTTTCAAAATCTAAAACTGTTTATATAGTCTTCTGATGATTACATTAAATTCATGATGAGCCAAAGGTCTGTTTTGAATGTTGTCTTCTTCCTGTGGTGGGGCAAGACCAAAACTTTTTTAGGGATTATTTTCAGCTTTAAACCAACTTCTTTTCTGCATATTACATATCTCGGGGACAAACAACCCTTTAATATGATTCATGGTAACACAGATTGGGGAGCTGTTAGGAAGGTTTTGCTTCAGCTTTACAGGTCATTAGTAATATCTGAACTTGACTATTACTAAATTTTGAATGGATCAGCCTGTAAATCTAATCTGCCGATAGTGGATCTGATGCACAACCAGAGACTTAGACTTTGCCTGGGTGCACTTAGAACTTCCCCTTAAGAAACTTTGTGTTGAGGCAAACAAATTATCTGTTTGTTTCCGATGAATGAAATTATCTCTTCAGTGTACTATCAAACTATTTTCTAATCCATCAGATCCTACAAATGATATTGCCTTTATTTCCAAATGTCGAAAAAAAAAAAAAAAGATCAACATACAAGTTGGCTCTATTTATTTTGTATTTGTTAGTTTTTTCTCCAGGATTATATGTTATGTATAATTGTAATTTTTGATTTGATTTTGCAAAAAATTAATTTCTTGGTGTACTTGACCAGTAACTTTTATTTTGTAAACAAATAATACATAGTTAATATTGCTCAATGAGTGTGGGCTGAACATTTGGATCATTATCAATAGAAGTAAATATGTTTATTTGAGTCAGGGTCTATTACATTGGAATTCCCCTATGAAGAACCTGTTGTACCTGATGTTTCCCATGTTCTTTATTATAAATTTAGTGATAGACCTTGACTGAACTTTTGTCCCTCATCCTGGTTCTTCTTTTGTTCCTCTAAGCTTTTTATATAATGTTGTTTACTTGAGAAATTACTCATTCTTGCATTTTACATATGAGGAGAGAATTAGTCGTATTGATATGTTCATTATTTCATGTGTGTGGAATTTATTCAAATTACAGAGTGCTGAGCTGTAATATTCTTGGACTGGAATATTAATTTGGAATTATAATAATTTCAGACAAGAACACTTTTGGATTATTTAATTGTGATATATCAAAAGACTGTTAGCATATTGCCACACTACAGGCTACCAGCACATTAGCATATTCAAGACTACAGGCACATCAACACATTCAGTATTAGAACTTATTTGGAATACCACTGGAATTTAGTTGAAACTTTATACATTTGGACTTGTGATAAACTTTTAGGACTATTTGGGATTTAATTCACAATACAGTAAGTTCTTTTTAAATTGTATTCTAGAGAACAAATTACTTGTTGACTATTACAAAACTTGTTGGTTTTGACTCTTTTCTGTTACTTAGTTTAAGACCATAGAGTATTATATATAATATTTCATCCAAGACCATAAAGTATTATATATAATATTTCATCCCTTTTCACACTCAAAGCTTTGCTAAAACCAAATATGATAACCCATTAATATCCCAGATGTTACAAAAACATTTGCTCATGCAGTCATTGTCTGCCAAGTCCCACTGGTATAATGAAAGGACATATAAGCAGCCAAAGCTGCCCAGTAATCACATGTTTCCAATTGGAAGATTTCATATACTAACTTCAAATATTTTATAAATCAGGTTCTTAATCATACTCGGCACAAATGTGGAATAAAACTCCACAAAGAAATTGCAAACATAAATTGCATCAAATTCACTATTAGAAAATGGCATCCCTTGTGTAAAACAAATTGCAGAGATGGGGTGCTGTTGTGTCAATCATGTATTGGTCACACATACAAAGGTCATGCATAACCTTGGAAGGGTTAACCTTGACCAGAGTGCATGCCATGTGTATTTTGAGGCAGACTCTGAATAAATTTTATGATAAGAAAATTGTGGATTTTTTTTGTTGAGGGAATGCTGTCTGTACAACAGATTTTGATGTTTTAAGGATTTTACATGCTACTTTTACATTGTAATTTTATATCCTTTTTTCATAATGTTAACAATTGTATGCTTTATATCTATTGTACTGTACTTCTTGTTTATATTTATATGGAAGTGTTTATCTTCCAAGGATTTCTTGTAATTCTTCATGTTTTGCATTTTTAGAATTGTACTTTGAGTTAGCACCATATAGTCGTAGTTGTGCTGAGATCCTAGTGCATGCATTATAGATATGGTGTTTTCAGGTGTGTGTGTGTGTGTGTGATTTGGATTTTTAACGTAGCTTTAGCAATTTTTCAGTCATATATATTATATATGATGTCTGCAGTGTGGCAGTTTACAGCAGACATGTAGCATAATGTCCCACCCAGTCACATTATCCTGACATGAGACCGACCAGTCCTAACACTAACCTGTTAATGCTGTGTGTGTGTGGGTGGGTGGGTGTGGAATTAACAAAAGGTCAATTTAATGTATAGTAATAATTTTGCTACCTGCCAATTTATATAACTGTTTCAATAATAATTGGGATCAAGATAGCCCTAAGCTGAATGAAAATTAGTCATTACTTTGTAAGAACATTACTTATGATTTATAAGTTATAGGTTTTGTAAATTTTGTTATCTGTTGTCAGTTTCTCTGATATTTTTTGGTCAAGGGAATAAGGGATATTGGAGACAAAAAGCAGGAGCCATGATGGAACTGCTATATCCAAATTTTCTATTGTAAATGGTGGGTTTTCCCTGTACATGTTAATTTTTTATCTTCAGGTGGTGGTTGGAGACAAAGTGGTATTGAACCCAGTCAATGCTGGACAACCCCTCCATGCAAGCAACTATGACCTGCCAGACAACCCAGGCTGTAAAGAGGTCAGTATGATGTACAGACAGCTCTCTGATTCCAAATTTACTTACGTGTAATGCACATACAGCTGTAAACATCATAAATCCAAGTTTGTAATTGTATGTGTTGTTAGAACATACTATACTGTTTGCTAGCATCATAAGGCAGCATAGACCCTGATCTACCAGAGGGTTGCAGAGGGTTGCCAGGATTTTTTTAACTTATCAAAATATGGAAACGGGGTCATGAGGCTCAGAAAAACTATATGTTTGGGTCATGGCCAAAAATGTTTGGGAACCACTGCTGTAGGAGGATTTTGACAGCTAGCCAGCTGGCTTTTATTGTATGTCATAAAAAATTTCATTTTCATGTATATGATGTCTCAGTAATCTGTAGTCTTCTGATTTAGTGAGATGAATTTTGAGGGGTCCAGATTCCCGTTTGATATTCTGGGTATTCATGGTGGCTCAGTAGTTAAGGTGTTGAACTGTTGACCAAAAGGATGCAGATTCAGTTCCCGCCATCGTCAGCCAGGATCAGCTATTGTGGTGTGTTCTTTTGGATGGGACATGTTACTTGACTTTCCTTGTGATAAAATCTTTGAAGTGTTCGTGTGATATAAAAATTGCCAAAGAAAAAACAGAACCAAAACTCTTGATTATTTGAATAAGATTAAGATGGCAACTAATTAGTATTTTTTAACTGGTTTCACTGGTTGTAAGATATTTATGTTCAAAGTATGGGAATTTACTACTTTTTAACTGGTTTCACTGCTTTTTTTTTACTTGACCATTTTCTTTTTTCATTAATGCATCTTCATACAAAATGTTTGATTTTATACAAATGTATAAAGGCCATATGTACTGTTGATGTTTACTTTCAGCTTGATCATTACGTGCAAAGGTTAGATTTGGCAGATGTTTGATACAGAGGTTTTTGTTATGCCGTACCACAAATGTGGAAGGCATGAAAGAGGCTCTTCTGAGTTCCTCCACACATAATCTGATAAATAGGGTTGGATTTCCATTTACAAAATTAATGCATGTAATGGATTAATGTTCTCCATTTCTCCGTAAGAAATAGTGTAGAAAAAGATGGAGTAGCATCATAATGGATACAGGTTTAAGAATACCAAATATTTTCAAATGATTTTCATGGCTTGTGCAACCTTGTAGAATTCTGAAAATTGATGGGTTGCCTTGAAAACTTGTTAAAATTTTAAAAGTTAGTTTTATCCATGAAAAGTCCTTGAAATTTTCCCAAGACTGCTTGGATTTATCTTGAGAAATACAACTTATTAAAGCTGAATAAAATATATAACTTTTTAAATTCAGAGTTTTTGTTATTAATGTATTTTCCAAAAATATGAAATAAATAAAATGCTATAAAATAGAAATAGCATATTAGATAGTTTAGTTCACAACAGAGCTAACAGAGATAACAGTTAATAGGCTGGTGAAATTTGACCATTATTATTAAACCTGCAAGATAAATTGCAGAGGTTCATGATACCATAAACAGCATGATGTCATCTAAAGTGTTGGTGAGTTTGCTTACATGGGATAAATGAATCCCACATGGCTTTGTCAGTAGGTTTGCTGTCACACATTTAAAGGAATATGGGAAATAGATATCACTTTTCCTGTCATCGTTGGCACAGGGTTCAGTGTTAGGTTTTTGAATTGAACTCTGTTTCTCTTACACTGTTGTGTGTATGGTTATGAAACTTGATGATTGTATTTTTCTCCAAGGATACTTCTCACCAGGGGCAAAAGCAATAACCTATGATCTTACTTTAGTGACTTTGAAAAATATGTCACATAGGATCAGGTAAGACATTGCATTGCATGGAATTTTTGTTTAATACAATATGGTAGAAATTGCCTTGGTCATCCCTTCTGCCACAAAGTAGTGGTCTCGTAGGACAGGTGGTCTCTCATGACAGGTCATAACATGGTGTAATCAGTAAGTCTGCAAGGAGAAACTGGTTTCTGAGGACAGGAGATCTCTCATGGCAGTGGTCTTTCAAGACAAGGTTACTGTATTCTTTATTGTAAAGATTAAAAAGTGAAGTCAATTTTCCAAAACTACGACTAATGAAGTATTGTGTATTTTGGTTGATTACCTATGTTGTTGATAGCACCTGTATGGTATAATTATGTCACTGATTTTCCCTTGAACAGGTAAACTCAGTAAGTTGTTCGACCAGCTGGAAGATGTCTCTGTTTCTGAGCTACAAAGAAAATGTGGAGGATGTATTGAAAGGGGTAAGTTTTGTGAATCAGATCAGAGACTTTTTGCTTGTTGACAATGTGTAATCCGACATGGTTATGTCGGTGCTTCAGTTGTGTTTGCATACAGACACTTACAAAAATCAACTTAAAAATCTTTAAAAGATAACATAAACCTGGCAACACTGTAACAGAATTGAAACCGAGTGGGTTTCTTTTCTTGGATTAAATGAACAACACAAACACAATGTGATGGATGATGGAAATTTATAAAATGAATTACTAAGAGTATGTATGTATATAGTACAAATGCACTGAATCTCTCCCACTCCTATCATATGATTGATCCAATCACTCTACACACATTCACGAAATGAAAAAGAAAAAATACAAAAATATGATTCATATACCTCAAGCATGAAAAAGTGAGGTTCAAATAACCTCATGGACTGCAAAAATGTTTCCACTAATATCACGCAATGTAAGCGAGATTCACATAATCTCACGCATGTAATACATTAAGTTTCAAATAAACAATGAATGCTATGAAAGCGAGGTTCACATAATCTCATGTAATGCAATATTGAAAGCGAGATTCACATAATCTCATGTAATGTAACAATGAAAGCGAGATTCACATAATCTCATGTAATGCAAACAATATTGTACTCAATTGAAACCACAATCAATTGAAACAAACATAACACTGTCAAACTTGAACAGTCATACAATTCACAAACTGTTACACCACACAGTTTCACTGGATCCTTGGATTGGCCCACATTTATCGACCGCTCCCACCCTTCACGGATCCACCACAAGCACTTATACATACAGACGGCACCCAGCACCCTTGTATTGGTTACGTCTATATTCGTGGTTCCACCACATGTATAATCTTACGTATACATATACGTACAGACAGCACACTGCACTATGGACAGCTACACCCACCCCTAAACAGGGATACACATACGTACGGACAACACGCCGCTCTATGGACAGCTACGCCTACCCCTAAACAGCCTCCGTCAGCCCTAAACAGCTACAATAAAACCAAACTGGTTATAATAATGGGTTCTGAATTAAATTGCTAGATACATACTCATAAATTAAACTGTAATAGGAAAGTTCGTGACGTAAAAGGCTTCATTACCCGATATGACATACAAACGAGAATAGGTTTCGTAAATCAAATAAAATATAAATTTAACACTTGCCCCTATGGCTGGAGAACATAATGGAGAACGTTCACTCCCTGACAAAATCCAAATGACCTGTGCCACAGTTTGAAATGAATCAACCTTAAATCCATAGGGGAGTGAATAATAGTCGTGGTCAAATGCTCATGTATACCATGCCTTTCGTGACTCTCGTCGCATGTAGTTTCAGAATCGCTCACCTGGAGAAACAGTGATTCACCCCAGGTAACGTTCTACACCTGCACAACGAATAAAGGTGAAAAATAGATCTAAGGCAAAACCAAGTTATTTCTTGCCTTATTCTGTGACAAACACAATATTATGGTTTCCAATGTCAGATATTTCCAGGTCATTAACCACTGCTATTATCCAGTACTAATTCTAGTAAAATTGTTTATTGAAAAGAACTCATGAATTCCATAAAAAAGTGAATAGCATTAGCATAAAAATAGATTTACAATAGATTCTTCTTGAGCACCCGTTCTCACTCTGTTCTTGTAAACAACTTCTTTTGATTAAGTTTTCCTTTATATATCACTTAAACAAAGCTCTTTACTGTAATGAAAACTGGAATTATTGTTTCAGGGAGATGTGGTGCGACTTTTTCATGCAGAGGAGCAGAAATTTCTGACAGCTGATGAGTGCAAGAAACAGCAGCATGTGTTTCTGAGAACTACAGCAAGGTCTGCTGCCACCAGTGCTACCAGCTCAAAGGCATTATGGGAAATTGAGGTAGATATCACTATAGAATGATATTCTTTTTTGCGTATAGAATGTAGGATGGCATGGTGGTGATGATCTTTATTGAACCATTGAATTGTGTTATGTACAGATGTAATTTTGCTACAGTTGCAAGAACTACATATATTACATAATTAGATGGACCATATGTGGTACCTTGTGTAAATGGTAATTTTCTTTCTTTTAACCCTGACAACAAACTTCAGGGGTAATATTTTTTTACTATTGTCTGTCCAGGTGTTTGGTTGGTCTGGCATCTATGTTGTATTCCTGATGAAAGCTTAAGTTTCAGCATACATATTTCATTACAGATTTGGACATGTATTCTCTTAGCCAAAGGAAGAATTTTGAGTTAGTACTTGCAAGGTTAATATCATTGTTGCTAAAAATTGATTTTGTATATGTAAAATAATAACTTAAGTTTTAGTGAACAGATTTCAGTGCTGCTTGGTACATTTGTTCCCCTTAGCCCAAGGAAGAACCCTATTGTCTTTCGGAATCAGAAACTCCAAGGTCTAGGTTATTGTTGCTAAAATTAGTTTTTCTGTATGCATTTCATTTCTTGATGACTTAATTAAGTTTTAAATAATAAAGTTCAAGGAAAAATTAGTACAAATGTTCTCCGTAGCACATAGAAGAGCTTCATTATATTTTAGGGTTTTTAGTTCCAAGGTCAAGGTTGCTGTTGCAAAATATAGATTTGGCCATGACATTTCGTTTCTAAATGATGATTTAAGAGCTAGATAACAGAATTCAAGGAAATTTTGTAAATTTTGTTTAGCTTTGCACCAGGAAAAATGCTGTTAATTGGGGGTCAATGATGTCGTTACTACAATAAGTTGGGCCATTCTTTTTAAAAAAGCAGACAATAACTTCAGTACTACACTGTGCATTTATACAAAACTTTGTACATTGTACATATGTTGGGCTCAGCCCAAGAAAGACCTCTATTAATTTTGGGTGTTTGTAGCTTCAGAGTCACTGTAACTAAAAATAGATTTGGCCATTACATTTCATTCTGGACCAGAACTAAGGTTACTTGTGCTAGTTTAGATGAAACTTAGTACGTGTATTATACTTCTTTTATTTTGTAAAAAAGCCCCCGATTGGTTTTGGAGTTGGTAGCTTGAAATGCATGGTCAGTAAGTACAGGGTCAGTGTTAATAAAAATAGACTTGGCTTTTGGATTTCATTTATAGACAGTATCTCAACTTCTTTGTAGCCATTTTCAAAAAAAAAGTTAGTAGGTGTATTTTCCTTTGATGGATTAAGAATCCTTTTGAGTCCAGAGTCAGTAGTGTGAAGTTTAATGTCACTCATGCTGCAGTTAGATTGGTCATTTGCCTTTCAATTTGGACAAGGATTGTACATATTGGGCGATGAAACATTGTAATATTCACTTGTTTACTTTTCATTTTTAAATTACATTTTAGAGAAAAGAGCAGTTAAATCCTGCAAATTTATAAAGAGGATTTGAAAATATCCCCAGCAGAATAATTTATCAATGAACCTAATGATACTTTAGGATATTTCCATTTATATACATGTATTGCCAAATAGCAGATTTCAACACATTATACTTTCTCTTACACAAATAAGTAAACAAAACTTAGTAGGTGTAGTTTTTGTATGTCTATATCAGCATATATTATTCAAATAGGAGTCTTTCATGAGAATAAAAATATTATACTGTTTGCCGTAGAAAGTGTCAGAAATAAAGAAAAGAACATAAAAAGTTGCCCAGAATTAGGCCCAATTCCACTTCCCAGTCAATCACTATAATTTTGTTGGATGGGTTGGACGACAGCAAGACATTACGATTATCACCATGAAATGTTTGATGAAAATGTCCCTTTTTTTGTTGCAGGTTGTGCAGCATGATCCGTGTCGGGGAGGTGCAGGCCAGTGGAATAGTCTATTCAGGTTCAAGCATCTGGCTACAGGACAATACTTGGCTGCTGAGGTATGCTGTTTAATTTATTGATTTATTGATTGATAGGTCATTAAATGAACCTCTTCAGGATTAAACATTTAGCCACAGGACTGGGTTGCTGATTTATAGTGATTGATTGAAAGATACATAGATTGACAGCGATTGTTGGATAGATGGGAAAGACTCTTCATCTTTATACAGCTGGCTACAGGCCATTAGCTGCGAGCCAGTTAGTGTCCTGCTTTTGTGTTGTTGTAAGCTGTTATTCCCTTTCCAGTCATATATATTTGCTTTATCAAATCCTCTTTACATCCACTTTGATGGAATGTAATGCAGCCATTTTGTGATGTACGTGTATGGATAGTGTTGACTGTAAGAAATGATTCCTATCAGGAAATTTGTATTTGATTGCCATATGGTAGAGTTTTTTATTAATTTATTTTCTGCGCAATAACTTGTATGCTCCACGGTCAACAGTTTCAGAACTTTGTAGATGGCTTGCACTTAGGGTAGGGAAGATGGCAGTATATTTTGAGGTGAAAATGTCAAAGACAAGGTTACTTTGACTAAAAGAAGAAACAATGGTTTATGTACAATAACGTTTGTTCTATATAACATACCTGGACCAGGGGCCCCAGGTGGCCAAGTGGTCTAAAGCCTTTACTGATCACCTATGTCTGTGTGGATTTGAGGCTTAGGTGGCCACCATGTATAAGTCTCTTGTGTGCAGAAGAAAACCTACAACAACATCATACCTGGACCAAATGTTGTGGATGGTTTGCACCAGAAGTAAGGAAGAGGCCTATTGATGATGATTCAAAAGGTCAACAGTCAGGACCTTGAAGACTTTCAATAATATTAGTGCTGCATCAAATACTTGATGTTGATATGGGGTCAAAAATTGAACGGTCTTGATCACTTTGACAGAAAGAAGAAATTTTGGGGGCGTTTAGTTCTATACCATATACCTTGTCCAAAGTTTGTGGAGGGCTTGCACTTGAAGTATGGCAGTGGCCAGTAGATATTGGGGTCAGAGGTCAAAGATCAGGTCGTTGTGGCTAAATGGAAAATAGATTTTGTTGAATATATTTTGTTATAGAACAAGTTCCTTGAACAAACTTTGTGGCTGGCTTGTAGTTATGGTAAGAAAAATAGATTTTGAGTAAAGGTCAGAGGAACCATCATATTAAGTCTTATAAGAAAATAATGGTTCTGCACAGTAAATTTAGTTCAAGACTTCATACCTTGACCAAAGGTCTTGGTTATTGAGAGCCATAGGTCAATAATTGACAGCCATGCCTTACTAATGCTTACAGAGTGGATTATTAAACACAAGGTGACTGTATTATATGCCATGCATGGTACATTTATTATTTATCATCATAAAATCTGTTAAAATTCAAACACTGAACTTTTTTTCATTTACATTTTTTAAAATCATCTTTCAATTAATTTTGATATTTAATATTTTGTAAAAAAATTTTGGAGAAGACACATCATAATCTGATCCCTGAAATTCTGCAAAAAAACCCAACAAATCTAAGCACATTAAAACCAGAGATCTATGGTTTCATCAGTCAGCTGTTGGGACTAACATACTTTGTGCATGTTAGTCCCAGTCCCTGGTAATTTCCCTAATAAATAAGTTAAAGAATCAATAAATTGTTCCTAATAGAATAGGTAGTGAGGTACAAGACTAATTTGTGATGCTTATTTAATCATTAGCTTACTGTTTGCCTGGATCCTCTCATGCACATCTACCATCAATACTTGCTTATAAGAGTTGTCCAACTATAATCTGGACTGACCCAGATCAACTGTTGCATAACGCACCAGTGGATCTGGGTCTATGCGGTTTGTAAGGAATGATCTGTAGAATAAACATAGATCCTCATCGATCAGTGTATTATGCAATAGTAGATCAGAGTCTGTTTTGGTTGCAGTTGGAATTATAAGCAAGTATAGACTGTACCTTTTCAATGACATTGGCATAACAAAGGCTGTGGTTTATTTCAGTTTTATTTAATGGTTTATTCAGATTCAGTTATTATAGTACCTGTACTTTAATATGATAGGAAATAAAGTTCTTTTTATTGTTTTATGTTTTTTATCCTGTGTCTCAATGACCAATTTTTGATTGTCAGCATCACTTTATTCTAAATTTAATTAATGGTTATAATGGATGTTGGAGACTACTCAAAGCTTCATAGAGGCTAGCTAAGTAATTGTTGATTATGTTCTGATTGATGTAGCTCAGAATTTTGCATTGATGACTCATAACCTACTCTATTCCTGTCTCTCTCTCTCTCTCTCTCTCTCTCTCTCTCTCTCTCTGTGGCACACATAAAACAATTGGATTAACAACTATACAACAAACAACATTAAATTAGGTTTTGGAAACATACAGTAGTTCATATATGAATTTATTCAAAATAGGACATTGTTGTCCATATTTCTGTTTTAACAACTTATTGTTATCATTTGTTGTTATTAGTCAGACATGAGAGTTTTGGTCAACATTCAAAATTTCACCGATTTTACTTGTACTGAATTTGGGAAATTCACAGTTTATTTTTGTGGTTCTTGCGACAAAATGACATTTTTTTGTGCCACTTTAATTTCTGGATTGGGGATGGAGTCTCATTGTTCCAGCTATAGAAGTTTTACGTTTCTTTGTTTTCACTAACTTCAGAATCCACAAAATTTGGTACCCCAACAAAAATAATTCTTAGAAACAAAACAGTGAACTCACAGTATATGACAATGTTCCCACTTTGATCCAGCATGATCACAAAGAAAGGATTATCTGGGTAATGTGAGGTGGGGGTGGGTTATTACATTATAGATAGATATTGTCGACAATTCAGGGATTTTTAACAGCCTGTCATGTCACTGTCAATTTTGTTCTCATTTATACTATGCAACTTATCATTTCAGTGATGGGGTCAGTGAATTTTTTTTAGGGCAAGCAAAGGGAACTATGTGCATTTTCTTGTAAATCCCAGTGGTTATGTTGTCTTTGTTAATGATTAATAAAAGCAGTCTCTAAACATGAAGTGATAGAGCATAATTGTGTTTAAAATGTATCAAAGATGTCTTTTCATCTCAGAGTCAATTACATCTTTGTTTTGTAAATTCTGCTGGGATTTGATAGGATAGGCATCATTGTCAGATTACAGCTGATCAATACTGGTGGATGACACACGTAGTATAATAGATAATGATTGAGCCTTCTCATTTCCGGAGGCTCAATTTCCTAATCTTGTTACTATGTTGTAGGTTGTTTTGATTATGTGGGATGAATTTCAAGTTAAAAGATAATTTATATGATTAAATGTTTGATGGCTCTTAAGTTTTATTAAGCCTTACCTGTTTCTTGTTTATTCAAGAAACTTAAAACCATATCTCCTTTGCTGCAGGCCTTCCATGCCAGAATTTGAATTCCTCATGCTTGAGTAACCAATTGCCCTCTAGAATTTATTTTGGACAATTGAGTCAACATATTTTTTATCCTTTATGCTTGCTTTGGAAATGAATGCAGAACTGCTTTTGCTGAATTTGTCCTGTTCTTGCATTTTTTTATCCATGATTATCAACCATGTGGTCTCAATTGGTGTCCAAACAAATCAAAATCAACTTTCTTGTGCCAGGTTTGAAAAATAGGTATCACTGGTGTGAGGGTTTAGTCTGTAATGAATAATGTGTATTTCATAAAAAAGTTTGAGCAAAACTAATTGATAAGGTTTTTGTCTTAGGGTCATTTAGAGAAACTTAAAAAAGACTCATTAACTCATTCAGCCCCAATCCCACATGTAGATGTAATGAGGTGGTACCCTACTTCCGAGCTCATTAGCATCAAGGTCATTTAAGATACACTAAATTAGGTGGTATTACAATACAGCAGACAGATGTAGCTCTACATTGATACCAAATAATCTGGACTTTCTACTCGCTTTACAAAATGCAAAGGGAAAAACTTATTTTTTGAGACCCAATTTTTTTACACTAAAACTTTCCCTATTGTTGGAATCAGATTTTGTGTCTGGATTTTAGACTTTTTAGCCTGTGATCTAAGGCAGACCAGTCTGAACTGCACACAGACAGGTGAACCTTTTCAAAAAGTAAGATAAGTTGGGGATTGGGAGTAAAATGATGGGTCCAGTGAGCCAAAAAAAACCACACACAAAATGAACTCCAACTTTTACCCTTCTGCACATGTGTGAGCCAAGTAGCCAATGAAAAATAATGTTTCTAGCATAACTAGGCATCAGTCTAAGCAAAAAACTTTCGGAAATAGATGTATTTGGATGTATTCAGAATTATTCCCCAAAATGTGTTTCCTACCCTCATTTCAGCCAAAAATGACAAAAATCTTCAGGGCCAAATGAGTTAATATCCAATATACACTAAAGTGCCGTTTATCCAGACCCATGAGGAAACATTGATCCTGTCTGGATAATTGTTTTTTTCCCTTCTGGATAATCAAATAATTATCAGGAGACATTGTAGGAGTCAGTATGAGCAAATAATTTGGAGAATCTGGCATTGGCTAACTGGTATTCTACTCTGATTCTCATTCGTTTGGATTGATGATAAGACTTTTTATATGCCCACCAAAAGGTGGAGCATATATTTGCCAGTCTGCCTGTTGCCCATTTTGTTTACCTTTCCAAACTTTGTGGATGACTTGTACTTGGAGTAAAGAAGAAGCATATTGATTTTGTTTTTATTAGGTCAAAGATCGAGGTCACTATGACTGAAGAAAGAAAAATGGTTTTCACACAGTAATATTAGCTAAGCATCACATTGCGAAAACTAAACTGTGGATGGTTTGCACATGGGTATGGAAGTAGCCTATCAGATTTGGGGTCAAAAGGTCAATCATACTTGCTGAAATATTAAGAATGATTTCTGCACAAAAAATTCAATTCTTGACCATGTATCCTCTGCAAAGTTTGTGGAATGCTTAGTAAGAAAGAAGCATATTGATAAATTGGGTCAAAATGTCAAAATGAAGGTGTATCTGAAAGAGTAATAATGGTTTTTGTATAATAACTTGAGTTCCAGACCACATACCATTACCAAAGTTTGTGGGGAGGTGGGCTTGCATTTCAACTGGTGAAGAAGCTTATTTATTTTGAGGTCAAATTGTCGAAGATCAGAGTAATTATGTCTCAGAGAAAAATAGCTTTTGCACAGAAACTTTGGTACTGTATCCTCACTCAAACTTTGAATGGTTAGCACTTAAGAGTTCAGAAGAAACCATTAGATTTTGGGATCTAAAGGTTGATGGTTGAAGTCTGATAAGAAAATGATGGTGTCTGCACATTTTGTTTAGACAAATAAATAGGAGGTGGATGACAGTGTACTGCTCATGGTACTCTTGTGGAAAGATGTTTGATTGATTAATTAGTGTGGATTTATTTATTAATGTGGATTTATGTATTAATCTTTATTTGTCAGTGGACCTATACATTGCAGTGATTCATTGCTATAATCATCCCTTCTGCTGTGAATTCAGGATATTAAGAAAACAAAACAAAACGTTTAAACACTTGTATGGAGAAATGGCTTAGTTATATAAACGTCTCATTATTAAGAAGAAAAGTCATTTAGATCTGAGATTTTCCTTTGTAGTGAGAAGCCAGTATAACTTGTTCAGATAGAGAATGATTAAGGAAAGATTTGTCAACTATCAGACCACTTTTGTATTGTAATATTTTTCAGATTGATAATGATCCAACCCATGACCCCATGAGAGAGAAGCTTCAAGGAACCCCAGGGTCTGCTGTATACTGTCTGGTGTCTGTCCCCCATGGTCATGACATTGCTACACTGTTTGAGTTGGATCCCACCACGATGACCAGGGGCGACTCCTTTGTACCCAGGTGAGGCAGGGAGTTGTTTATCATGGTCTGTTCATTGTTATTGAAATGTTTTATAACATTGTTATTTTGATGACATTTAGTGTGTTAGAGCACATCATGACTTGTGACATAACAAAAGGTGTAAGCACAATATCAGTTTTCACTATGATACTGAAATTATATCATTGAATTATTAAGTGTTTATTCAGTGTAATATCTGTTTAATAATTTTTAAAATAGAATTTTGTGTAATTTACATTAATTTCGTATGAAATATACTAAATGTATCAGATAATGTATTGATTACCAAGGCAAGCAGAATATAGAAATTATTCAGCATATTTCAGTATTTGCTTTTGTTGAGTGTTATTTTCTTAAAATTTAAGTTTTGGGATTTTGTGCATGTTACTGTGTAAATGTTTTGGCAGGTTACACAGTATTTTAATATCCAAGCTAAATTTTCTATTTTCTCTTGATCTGCCAGATAAGGGTTTTATCTAGCCCTGGCTGTGTGAAGGTTTTAATTTATATCGATACAATTTATGATATCCAGAGCTGACACAGAGTGCTTCTGCACATTCATTAGTCCAGAGTATATTGGCTGGAGATGCCTTGGTGTGGGTAAATATTCATTAGTCCAGAGTATGTTGGCTGGAAAAGCCTTGGTGTGGGTAAATATTCATTAGTCCAGAGGATATTGGCTGGAAAAGCCTTGGTGTGGGTAAATATTCATTAGTCCAGAGTATATTGGCTGGAAAAGCCTTGGTGTAGTCCAGAGTATATTGGCTGGAAAAGCCTTGGTATGGGTAAATATTCATTAGGCAATGTAGCAGATTGATAACAAAGACTTGCAGATCTGCCGGCCTCTATATACATAGCAGTTGTAGGGTCACCCAACTAAAAGTATTTTTGAGTCAGAAAGTTTGATCAGCTGATCTTTTCACAGATCTTGTTATGGCCTGATCAAGTGGTCAGTGGGAAATTCAGATATTTAGAGTATCTTGTATCTGATGCAATAAAATCACTTGAATTGGTTGATTCACTGCAGCCCAGGATTTACTGTGGAAATAGCTCTGTCCTATTCCATCAGACTGTTATATCTAAATGATATCTAAACACAGACTTCATTTTATCAATATGGAGAGAAGAATGACCTCTACAGTGAACCATGTGAATAGAACATCTATAATGATGGCAGCAAAAATAAAGAAGAGACATCAATGTGGACATTTTTTTTGAGAATTAAAATTTATTGTCATTATTATCTTCCAATTGGAAGCTGTTTGTGCATTAGGGATTGAAACAATGGACATGGTGTAGTTTACTTCTTACAGGGTTGAAAGTCATAGTGCAAGTTTTGCTCCATTTTATTGAAATGGTGATCATTCTGCAAGACCTAAGATTCCGTAAAATATAGACAAGGATGCTAATTTGTTGGCACCATGGCCAGTGTGTGTTGAGTGTAGAGAAGCAGATTTCAGCAGCCTGGATTTTTGAGGATGCACATGTTAATCCTCGCATTGTAATCAGTATGTGAATAACTCTTGTGCAGCTGTATCAGAGTTTTTCTCCACTGTCATAACTCTTTTACACCTCTTTATATTTAAAACAAACAGCTTGTGTAAATTGTGTTCATGATGTATCAAAAACTGTATTCATCACCTATGATTGATGCCACTCTCATTTGGCAGTTAATATTATCTTTTTGGCAAATACCCCAGAACTGCTTTCAGATTGTTTTATTGTGCAGAGTGGATGCTTTGACACGAAGGCTTTGTAGTTTACGCTGTTACAAATATGTAATTTAATTCCTTGTGTGTTATTTTAAAATTCTTTTTTATTTTATTTTTGTTTCATTACATTTTATTGTAATGATTATTTTCATTGGATTTGAATCTTTTTTTTCGGAAAATTTGCTTGACCTGATTAGATTATAATGATTTCTTCAGCACTATATTTAACTCACCCTGGTTCATAGATCTTGTAAACACTAATGATTGGCTATTACCAAGGCCATTTTCGGCCCACGTGTTAGCTGAGTTGTAAACATCCCGTCTTTTTTAATTTATTTCCAGTGTGAGAATTTGATTCTTAGATAGCGCTATTCTAGTTATGTGCTAATTGGCATTTTTATTGCACTGTTCAAATTAGAAATCACGTAGTCTGTCATGTGAGCCACCATGTGATCTAAAATCGAGGCTTAAAACAGCCAATTGGTAGTAGATTAGTCCAGTCGTATTTTAAACCTTGAGGGCTCAAGAGGTTTTTATTGTTGTTGCCAGCTTGTTCTGAAGTTTGTCTATTTTTTGGAATTTAATTATTCATATTCTCTAGAAAACAAAACAAGTGCTTCATATTTATAAAAAGTTCTGGGACAAAAACATTCAGTGGAAATTTATTCTGGAATTCTAAACGGAAACATTATAAACTGTGATTCAACGAGGATCTGTTGCCATAAGTACGACTTCATCTGACGTTGTCACCTCCATATTGGAATTTCATCGAGATTTGAACCTGGATTCAATTAAAACTGTTTAGTGAAAGGACTTAAATTTTTCAAGCCTAGGATTAAATTTTGGATTATATTCACAAACCGTAAGTCCTATTTCCAATTTTTACATAGTTTTCTAGGGAAATAAATTATTTTGTTAAAATATACAAAGCTTGTTGACTTCACTCTTTTCTTTTGTTACTTTTGTATGAGCCTACATGTAACAATGGATACCAAAGGTTTTATAAACACTTGCTTATTTTACACTATGTACTTTTAATGCCTTCTTTCCATTCATCAAGTAAATGAGTGAAATGTAGAAAATTATTGGTGAAATAAGTTTCATATTTTTCATTTCTCTATTTTCACATGTGAAAAAAATATATCCTTCCATTGTTATATGTGAAAATACAAGATTTCCCATCATACCATGCGATGTTTGCTTGTGTGTGCCTACAAAAGTTATACCTTCAGCAAGAACAGTGAGCATCTTTTGAGCTAGAACAAATAAAGGGAAGCTGCATTTTCTTTCAGACATGGAAGTCATTTTCAGTTGAAGAAATTTGGCTTGATGCTGTATGCATCTGTGTGAAGTTAGTTTACCTTACTACATTGACAACAGGGCCATGGTGGTATAAGATGCTTGCTTTTACAAATCACTGACATCTATACACAGTCTGTGTGTGCATGAGTCTCTGGCACAGCCAACATGGGTATATGAGAAAGTTTTCCAATAGCTTCATATTGGTCATTGATTCTTCCCAGGTTCTTCCTCCACAAGACATACTGGTGGCCATATATAGTCTATCATGTGCTGAAAATGGGGTTCAACCCACAAACCCATTACCTTTACAACAGTGTTAAACCAGCTGTGATGTATCGCTGGAATCAGACTTGTGTTATGGTCAGACAGAGTAAAATGATGTACAAAATAGCAGAAATATAATTTACTGCAAGAGATTAGATTATCCCAGTCCTACCAGTTGCAGATATCTATAAGCTCAGCCAATGAACGTAATGTGAATTTACAAAAAGGGGGTGGGGCATATACTGAAGAGTAAATTAAATCTTCAGAGTTTTGATTCAGAAGCAAGTTTGTTATATGATGAAAAGAAAATTCTCTTTTCCTGCATAAATACTGGATATATTTCCAGAATCATAGGTGACATGTTTTTTTTTTAATGTATAATGAACACTTGCCAAAATATCAGATTTTTTTAATACCACACAATAAAATATATCTGGTATTTACACAGGAAAGGAAAATGTCCTGTTTTATATATATATATATATATATATATATATATATATATATATATATATATATATATATATGTATCAACACATTTGATCTCATTTTTGGTGCCATTTTTACATTTAAATTTAAAATAGCCACAATGTACTGATTTGAAATCACTATTATTATTTTTAGGAACTCGTATGTGAGGCTGCACCACCTGTGTACAGGGACCTGGGTCCATAGCATGTCCACTCATATAGATAAGGATGAAGATAGACCCGTTATGTCAAAGGTATTCAGCTTTTTTAAACAAATAATTAGTTAAACTTATGGATCTATGAGGTTTCTTCATATCAACAGCTTACCTACATTTTCACAATGTAGATGTTGTAATCTAGAAATCCATGCCAGAATATTAATGACCTTGACCTTTATCTGCTGATGAGGACCAGAGAGAATGGGAGTGTTTATTACTTATTAAAGTTTTAAAAAAAATGAATCCCTCCAGTGTCCTAAGTGGTTAGAGAATCTGCCTTGGATATTGGAGGTCATGGGTTCAAATCTCAGCCGAGTAATACCCAAGACTTATAAAAATGGTACCAGGTGTCAGTATAATGTGTTTGGGTGTGACATGGTGCCAAATGTCTGCAGCATGATACCCCAGATGCTAGACATCACTATAAACTGCCATACTGCAGACATCGTAGTGACATGATTGAAATTTTTTTAAAGCTACATTAAAAATCCAAATCACACACACACACACACACACAGAATTAATTGACAGTAATTTATCAAATAATGTTTTAAATTTTAATATAAATTTTCCAGTGACATTTAATGAAAAGAAAATGTAGAAAAATATAAGGTTATTTAGAGGTTGTTTGTTTGCATTAGTAAAAAGAAAACTTAGAAAAACAGTATTAAGATTATTATGAGTAGTATGTTTATGTTAGTAAAAAGAACCAAAAATAGCAATATCTCAAAAAGTGGTGTTCTTTTATCTGATCTTGAGTAAATTAGTACCACTTTAACATAGCATCAGCATTTTCAGTACTTTGATTAAAACTATGCAGCTATTCATGCAGTGGATCTCAGTTCAGTATATATTCTATACAAGACAGAGACAAAAGAAATTAATGTACATTCCATTGTAGGTTGGTTGTGCCCAGATAAAAGAGGACAAAGAGGCATTCAACATTGTCCCAGTTTCCCCACAGGAAGTGAGAGATCTGGACTTTGCAAATGATGCCAGCAAAATGCTTGCCGATATTTCAAATAAGCTGGAAAATGGCTCCATCACACAGAATGAAAGGAAGTAAGGGAATTTTGAAGTGACATTTCATTGCTGAAGAAAAACTCAGTGCTGAGAATGAAAGAAATTGAGGGGAAAAAAAATATTTGTACTAAAAAAAATCACTTGCAATCCTTTACTTAACATATAGCTGATAAATTTAAGGAACTTAAGTTTCCTGTACAAAGTGACCAATAGGTTGTGCATTGATTTGTTGGGAATAGATGTCAGTCTTTCCAGGAGTCACTCATTTCTTTCATATTTGATTTGATCCATATTTGCAGTATATGTTGACTTGATAATAGATAATAGATAATGATAATAGATTTTTTTACTGTATTTCACAGTTTTGGCCTTTGTCTATTGTTATTTCAGAGTTTTTGCCCTTGGACAACTTGAATAGGTATCCCACTGTCTAGAGAACACTGCAGCATTTATACTTTTTATTTGATTGATTCCGCATTTGCTAATACAGTTCTCAGCAAGGTCTCTTGTATTTGATAATGATCAGATTGTAAATATATTTTACAGAGGTATGGCCATTGATGAACTTCATGCATTGTACTGTCTTTTGAACACCACATCTTTCATTTGAATTCGGCTGAATTCCTTGAAATCTTTGTCAACAATATCTTAAATGAGTTTGAGAATTGGATCATCTTTGAAATATTTGGCAGAGTTGTGGCCTTTGATCAACATAGTCGCTTATCACATTTGTATATTTCAGTCATATTAGCAATAAAGCATCATGTTAGCAAGATCTTATATATGATACAGATTCTGTATGTTTGACCATATTTTACTGAGTTGTTGCCCTTGATTGACTTGGAGCTAAATGCTGTTTCCAGTACTCCAGTCGTTTAGTATTAGGCAGCAGGGGGTCATTAGTTGTGTTAGGGCATGATTTTATTTTGTTTTATTGTGATTCTGCCATATCTTTCAACAATATTTTTTACCACTCAGTAACTTTTGGAGGATTTCATGGATTAAAGCCAAATTTTGTATGAGGCTTTTAGCTTAGCTGATTTAGGTCAAGTTCTGTATTCACTATTTTCTGACAAATTTGTACAGAGTATGGGACCCAGTTTGACTTGTAGCTTGATCACTTCATGTTGGTAAGGGCATCCATGCCATGTGAATACATTTCTAGTGCGAAGAAAATGCAAACCACATCATAATTAAACACTAACAATAGTACCAAATACACTTATGTACACAATGAGTCCAGTTGCAAACAACTCAAACTCCCATCTGCCATGCATAATGCACCAGAAGATCTGAGACTCAGTATTGTTTGTTAATTTGATTACTTTTAACATAATGCACAGATGCAGCTCTGTCAGCACATTATGCAATAGCAGATCTGGTCCGTGCAGTTTGCATTTGGATTTGACTTGTAAGCAGGTATATATGGTGTGTGAATATTACGCACATTTGTAGGAGTTAGCCAAACTTTCATCCATGTTAGTGCCAAAATTTAAATCCTTACCTTCCCTTGAGAGAATCAGTAAAATTGTGCACTATAATGTTTAAAAATGAGTAGGGGTGAGAAAGTGTCGTTTGTCTAGATCTGTATGATCAAAACTGATCACGTACAGCCTTCAACTGAAAGTCCTCTCATTTGCAGTATTCATATTCTGTGGATATCCCAAGATGTGTCTGGATAAAAATAAACTATATTGTTACCTCAATGTAATGGATTTGCACCTAATGAGGACATTGGTATTGTTATTATTTTGTTAGTCACTGTAATGGATTTGTACCTAATAAGGACATTGGTATTGGTATTATTTTGTTAGTTACTGTAATGGATTTGTACCTAATGAGGACATTGGTATTATTATTATTTTGTTAGTCACTGTAATGGATTTGCACCTAATGAGGACATTGATATTGTTATTATATTGTTAGTAACTATAATGGATTTGCACCTAGTGAGGATATTGGTATTGTTCTTATGTTGTTAGTCACTGTAATGAATTTGCATCTAATAGTGATATTGGTATTGTTGTTATATTATTACTCACTTGAATGGACTTTGTACATAATGAGGACATTGGTATTGTTATATTATTAGTCACTATAATGGACTTTGCTCCTAATGAGGACATTGGTATTGTTGTTATGTTGTTAGTCACTTGAATGGACTTGATGAGTAAATTGGTATTGTTGTTATATTGTCATTCACTTGAATGGACTTAATGAGTAAATTAGTATACCGTATTTCATGTATTTTTTCAGACCCTTTAATTTTTCATACACAGTCCAGTTATCAAAATAATATTATTTAAATGTATCATAATTTTTCGTACATATCACTTTGTATTTTCAAAAAAATCCATTAAATTATTGGACATAAAACTTCTACTAAGAAGATTTACGATTGCAAGAAATGATCGAAAATACCGTGTTGCCATTTTGTTTATACAAAAATTAATAATTAATTGTTGGTGAGAAAATACAGTGATTGATGCATAAACTCTCTTATTGTCATTACAATATCTACTGGTGTTTATTAACAAATGGACAAAGGACTTCACAGAACTTACCTTTAAATATTATCGTTAATTAGTTCTCCTTATTAAGTCCGTCATGGTAACAAAACACCATGTGCATTTTAAAATGAGTTCGGAAGCCCTTTGATGTTTTCTTATCCAACAAAAATTACATCTCAGTACATGCTGAAGTGAAGATCACAGATCATTGGTCAATTAGTCTTATT